>JAFBJU010000129.1:225640-260479 GCA_016785305.1 Colistium nudipinnis
CCCCCCCCCACCCCGACGCACACACGCAGGCTCAATCCCCGTCTTTATGCTGATCACAGCTTTCACAATTAGACAAACTGTGATAACACAGTTTATGCAGCGGGGGGGCGTGGGGGGGGGGGGGTGATCCATAGCAATTATGCTTGGAGGGCATTTCTCCTCCAGCGCGGGCTGGCGAGACGTTGCATCTCCTTCACACTGATTTCTCCAAGCCAGTTCCACCCGACGACGCGCTCTGAAAAATTCCCAGCACCTCTCGGGAGGTTTGTAGGGCAAGGGCGTGTCCTCGAAATCCCTGTCGGACCGCATTCGGTGACCAGAGGGAAGAAGACGGGACAAAGGGCGTACACACAAAAAAAAGATAGGAACGTCCAGATAAAATACCCATCATCTGCCAAAAAACGGCACACAGCCAAAGCTGGCGTTTTATTTTCCCCTTCCCGAGGTCCACATATTCCTATTCGCACCAGAGCCGCATCCCAATTGGAGCGAAAACAAACATTGCGGATTTCGGAAAACACAACATCGTTTTTTATTTTATGACCACTCCTCGCCAGCTATCCCCCCCCGACTTAGGTAACCTTTCAGAATGAGTGACCCTCCGCGAGACGAAGCAGCACTCCCCGTCGCCCTTCCAAGTGAGTCGGAGGTCAAAGGTCAATCCAGAACAAGGGCTTTTTTTTGGTTTGTTTCCAAACGTTGTCGCCACGAAGTGACAAAAATTGCAGCTTTTGTCAATAGAAAACTTCTTGAAAAAAAAAAAAAAAGGACTGGAAGAAAATACGTCATGCACGCACAATCATTAGTGTTTATCCATCAGGACACTGCAGTGCTTCCAGTGCGTTCGTCCACTAATCCCCTTCCCCCAGGGGGGCCCGCGTTTGATGAAGATCGACACATGAATCCACCCGACGTCCCTCACATGCGCCCGCCCGCACACACACACACACGGCTTTTTTTGGTTTGTTTCCAAACGTTGTCGCCACGAAGTGACAAAAATTGCAGCTTTTGTCAATAGAAAACTTCTTGAAAAAAAAAAAAAAAAAAAAGACTGGAAGAAAATACGTCATGCACGCACAATCATTAGTGTTTATCCATCAGGACACTGCAGTGCTTCCAGTGCGTTCGTCCACTAATCCCCTTCCCCCAGGGGGGCCCGCGTTTGATGAAGATCGACACATGAATCCACCCGACGTCCCTCACATGCGCCCGCCCGCACACACACACACACACACACACACCTTAGTCTCCTCTTTATCCGCCACCTCGGTGCGCCGTCACGCCCGCTGCAGAGCTCAGCTTTTATGTGTGCTGCAGGAAAAAAAAAAAAAAAGGAGAGAGAGAGAGAGAGAGAAGAGGAGGAAGAAGAGATGGGCTCTTGCGATCACTGGATGAGCCGAGGCGGTTGTTTGTCTGAAGGATTAGAAGTTTGCGTTTGGATAATGAGGTGACGGCGTCGCCCGGCGGACGACGAATGGCCAATTCACTCAATGGCAGTCGATCGGGGGGGTTTCGATTAAGACATTACCAAAATCATCCAATTGTAAACTTCAATGACAGACTACAACCTGTTGTCGGCCCACCAGATGTATTATTTTTGATTGGGGTTATTTGGTTGATGAATCAATTTGGCGCTGATGCATCGTCGGTATAGGCAAGGTCTTCACTTCCTAATGGTACCGCATTGGAGATCATTGTGCCATTTATCGTCGAAAAACGAGGCTTAAAGTTGTCGGCGATTGGTTTCCCACCTGATTGGTGACGGATTGAATTTCGTTTATTGACTTAACGTTTCCATTCAGCTCGAGAACAGGCGATAACCCTGGACTGCCGGCTTTTTTCGCAAACCTGCTCGGATCCTCTTCTTCACTTCTCTGTGACTGTGGTCAAGACTCAAGACTCAACACTGCAACGTGGCATGACTGGATTAACGTTGATTATTGCCCTTGACCTTATTTCCCCCCCCCACAGCATAATCTCCATTTCCGTATTTTCAGTGTTGTCCGTGGCGCCCCCACGGTAACACTCGGGCGCGGCTGTCTCGGACTGATGCTCTGGGCACGTCACCCACACGCGGTCACTCTCGCGGTGATTTTCTTTGGGCAAGCGGATTAATTACAGGGCCGCAGCAGCAGTGGCCTGCGCTTGTAGCAATCGCGGCTCCAATCGGGGCGCCGCCTAAATAAATGCCTGCGAGCCTGACGAGGTCGTATCTCATGTCCGCGTTCGCCGGTGTTAAAATAACACCAGAGATGGACCCTCTACAATTGGATCAGATCAATGGCGAGCTCTTTTTTTTTTTTTTTTTTTTTTTATCTCTGCTCGCTCCTCTGGCTGTGAAAAGGAAAAAAATAACTCTCTTTTGCTTGTTTTCGCTTTCACACACACACACACTCTCTCTCTATCTCTCTCTTTCATTGCCGTCCAGTGCATTGATGTTCGATATGAAAAAACCTATCCAGCAACGATCCGCCTGATCTTCTGGCTGATACATCAGCTGCGATGTCTCTCTTGTCTGATTCCAGCAGCAATAAAACACAATATTCTTTTAAACATACCCATATAGATACTGCCGTTTTTTTGTTTTTTTTTTCCCCCTCTGCCTCATGTGATATTTGACGGATAAAACCAATCTTTATCCTCATAAAGCGCTCACTAAAAAGAGAATGAGTTTTGCTCGGGCGATTCCTCCTCGCTGGCTGCAGAGTACACAGTGCCATCTAATGAGAGTTCGGTATATATATTTTTTTTCTTCTAGAATTGAACCTGCCCCGGCTAAAAGAGCAACACTTCAATTTGGTTGCTCTGTCCAATTTGTTAAAAAAAAAAAAAAAAAGGGATTGCACCCAACCAACCATTCCGGCCCAAACTGGGAGCTGTGCATGCTCCGAGATCATCACTCGACTCAAGATTCAAGCATTTATTGTCAAATGTGCATTGTGCATTGAAATTCTTAGAATGCTGTCCACTCTCAACGCCAGAATAGTAATGGTAATAATAAGGAATATGAAATAGAAAGTTGAAATAACAATAAAATGCTGTTTGAAAAGAAAAATACAAAATACAGAAATACACAGGAGTAAATAAATGGCAGTGCAAACACCAGCAAACGTGAAATAAGTAGTCCAAAATAGAAAATGTGTGCAGATTGCCCTATGCCTGTGTGTGTGTGTGTGTGTGTGGTGTTGTGCTCCCAAAAATGTGCAGGGGAGCAAACACCAGAGCAAAATTGTCAAAATCGTCACACCTGACCAGACAATGAAAAAGGCGCCGCCTGACCGGCATTTGCACTACTTTTTCCAGATGTAGGATCGGGTGAAATGCTGTGTGTCTTAATACCCCGACATCCCTGTGACCCCCTCGAGCTTGCCCGGAATCCCGCCAGCCAGCGCCTTTAGATGCAGGGACAATGCAGCTCCGGTTAATCAATCTATCACCAATCCCCCCCCCCCCTCCCCCAGCTAACGATCCTCCAGGAAAATGCTGCTTTTTTTTTTTCTTCTTTTCTTTCTTTCTCAGGACTGGCTAATTGGGCAGAGACCTGCCGGTCAAAAGCTTTGCAGCTGGAGTTTCTTTTTTTTTTTCTCTCTCTTCTCTCTCTCTCTCTCTCCCAAAGAGGGGCAGAGGGCTCTGCGACCCCATCCAGATCCTCCTCTTCTTTTTTTTTTTGTCTTAATCACCAGCTAAAGGAGAGAGGAAATTTGCCCTCTGGTGGGAAATAAGCCCAAAGTACCTGCCGTGCCTTCGTTAGCCGCCTCCCCCTTCGCCGGGGTTGATGAAATCGGGGCCTGAATTTACCAATGAGAAATCAATGAGGAACCCCCGGGGCTCTCCTGCTCCTGCACTGTCATTCTTTCATTCACACCCCCGCACGCACGCACGCACGCACACACTGCTCCTGTCTCGCTCTCTTTATCCGGCCGTCCCTCCTGCGTTCCCCTTCACCGCAGGCTGGATTTTTTGACACGTTTCTCATGAATTTGACTTTGTGTTGATAAACATCATATTTCTTCCCTTTTGAAATAAAGATCACAGGGGCTTATTTGCTTTACCGGGACTATTTCTGCTGCGAGTACCGACAGCTTTGAGGGAGAATGTGTGCGTGCGTGTGTGTGTGGTAGATATATATATATATCTATATCTATATATAGATATAGATATATATATATATCTACCACACACACACGCACGCCATGAGGGTGGGTGTGTGTGTGTGTCTTCTCGACGATGTGGTTCAGCCGCGTGTAAGTGCTCCGAGGGCCTGAGCCTGGCTGTGACGGCGATCCCGCTGTCGTGCACTTTGCACTTTACCTGTAAACCAACAGATACACTTTTTTGAAAGCAAATTGCTTTCACCGAGAAACAAATCTCCCTGCTGACAGGGCGGCGACTGTCGGAAAGAGCTTTTTCTTGACGTGTTATTTGGTGCAAGAGGGCCAGGGGCGTGCGGTGCGGCGCGTCGCAAGCACGCAGCTTTAGTGCGACTTTAGTTTTCCGCCTCTGTATTCCGCACACGCGCAAAACAAAGCACCCCGGCGCACGTAGCCACTTGATGGATTTAGGTTGCTCTCTGCAACAGTTGCGCCTAAATTGCTGCGGGCTGGAGAGCGAATTTGGATACCTACGCTGTATTTACACCTCACGCTGCAACACCGTCTGTGAATCCTCGCCTGAGGGGCGTTAATTATGGAATACTCTGACACTGACAAGATGATCACTCCTTTTTTTTTTTTCTCTCTCTCTCTCTTTTCTCTTCTAGGTAAGCCAAGCATCCCCCTTCCTCTCCGTATATAAATGTGGTTGCAGAAGGACACCGCCCCCCCCCCCCCCCCCCCCCCTCCAGCCCGTACACCTGCGCTCGTCACGAGTAATGTATGGCTTATTTATCTGTGATTCTACCTGATTGTGTGCGTGCGTCATGTGGTAAATCTGCTTTATGCCATAATTCATGAAACATTATGGATTATTCATTGTGTTTATGGTATCGTGCAAATGGACTGGAATGCAAATCCGGTCGTTATTTGCCGAGTGGCACAGATGAAGGGGAGAAAACAGAGGGTGTTGACTGCACGCGGTCCTCTCGCACGTTCAAATTCGGTTCATTTGTCGATTTTTCTTCTTTCTCCATAAGCGTAAGTGATATCCTGTGCTGTATTTATTTTTGTTTTTTTTCCTCCAAGACTAATCTTGATCAATATCTATACTGCAAGTCTGACAAATGTGCTAAAGGCCCCCCCGCTGTGATCTGCTGGAACAAGTCCCAAAACCATGGAAACACATTTCCTCGAGTGGTGCTGAGACATAATATACGGCAATATAGTGCCGGTCATGGTTCGACCAAAGCAGGAAGAGGGTTTTTTCTTCTTGCTAACGGCACAGAACTATTTGTCTCACCTCGGGCTTTCGCGAAGCGCAAACCCAGCGGCCACTTCGATGCGGCGCGGGGAAAATCATCGGCTGTCAAGAAGTGCCAAACAACGACTCGTACAATGCGCCGCGCAAACGTGCACTTCACGTTTTTGTGAGAGCACCGTCCTGTGTCGCACTGACAACAGCGCCCCCCCCCCACCCTGTTGTTCCCATCAGCAATTAATTAGCACCTGCCAAACATTTGAACCTCGCCGCCGCTTTTCAGCTTCGAGTAATTGCGGAGCCGTTTGAGTCATCGGATGTTTGCGTCCCCACCCCCGCGCGTGTTTCTTTTTTATTTTTTCCCCTCTTTCCTCTCCACTCACATACACCGACGGTCTAGATTTTTCTGCAATTAACTGCGGTATCAAGGGATGGACCCCCGTCAAAGTGGGGTCAGTGTGGCACCGGGTCAGACGAAGGGGCCGCCGTCGATACGCCGCCAAAGCCATTTGCTCTTCTCCTCAATCGGCTGTGATGGGAGGTTCGGCGCCCTCCGTCTGTTCCCGGTGAGCGTCAGGTCCTCGACGGTGGCTGTTACGTTTTTTTTTTTTATTTTTACGTTTTTTTCCTCGCGATGTCGATGTTTTTTGGATGGTTGGTCTGTCCACCACTTCTACATATAGATTATTATTATATCAACAAATAGTGGACAGACTTACCATACGTAGCTTTCCTAGGATTCATTGAATCCCCCCCCTCGCCCCCCCCCCCCCCCCCCCCCACACACCATTCGTAGAAAACAACAGGCTAATTCATAAAATAGCACAAAGTATACTAAGAGCACTGGGATGCTTCAACTATTTTGGCTCCAAACTGGAATTGAGAGTCTCGCTGCGTTACAATGAAACTATCTAAGCTGCAAGGAGTGAATGTTATTTGATTTCCTTCCAACTTTATAATTGTCTTTTTTTTTTTCTTCTTCTTCTTCTTCCTGGCTATGGAAGACAGTAGAAGAGCAACAGGGCTACAGATACTGCCTGAACCGCAAAAGGTCATTGGATTTTTTATTTTAAACCTTTAAAATCCAAACGTAACATCCCCCCCCCCTCCCTACCTCCCTACTCCTCCACCCGTTCTGTCTTAAATGCGGCCAAAAAAGATATTCCATCCCTCCAAACTTCAAATCCCAGACTGAACTTCAGTGCTTCGCGCGCAGTTCAGAGGAGCAGACAGAGAATGCGAGGCGGGGAGAGGGGATATCACACCGAGGAAAAAAAGTTCTGAAAGGAGAAAATTGATTTAAAGTCCATCCTTCAGGTGCGGCCCAGGGTGGGGAGATAGCGCTTTTATATGCCGTGGCTGGTGCCAGTGAAGTTGGCGATGGACTGAAGGATGCCGTGGTACGCTGTTATTAGTCTGTCCGTGAGATGAAGCTTGGGACATTAAAGTCGGCTTCAGGCTGATGGGAAAACTTTTACCAGGTGTATCCTTCTCAACTGAATGATTTAAATGGAATAATGCAAGTGCTGTTTGTTGAGTTCACCTTCAAAAACAAAGGGAAGGCAGTTAACCGCCAGTGAATTCCTCTTCCATCTTGAACTGAGCTGTTAAAGGATGCGTAAATTGATCCGTGTTGGTCACGTTAAGGATGAAAATGAAACTACGGGAGAGGTGCAGTTTGTGGGGATGTGTCCTCCATGTCACAGTGACTGAACGTCGAATGGCCTATTGCACATGATTGAGCTTTTGTACAAATTTGAAGGGGCCCCTCTGGCGAACGCTGGTCTCCGCTGTTTGAGCGGCTCTTACTTTGCGTGTGTTCCTCGTTAGAAGAAACATGAAAATGAAAAAAAACCCAGTTTGCTGTCGGGAGTGGCATCTCAGACACAACTGCATCTAGTAATGGGATAAAAACAAGCGTCGACAGCTTTTTTTTTTATTATTATTTTTTAGAGCAGCTGTTTGCCGATTCCGTTTTGAGCCCGCGCTGACCCCAACATGAAGTCTCAAAACCAGCAAACTTAAGTTGAGTTTTCAGAGTACGTTACCCGCCAGCTTCCATGTAAAATACAAGAGATCTCCCCGCCCCCCCCCGTCGCGGCTGTGAAACTTCAAGCCATGCCTAGAAATCAAACACATCCACGCGGCAGCCTTGCATAAAAAACAAAACAAAACAAAAAAAAGAACGAGAGAGGCAGGGCTCGGAGCAAGGGGGACATATACTTCCTGTCTCTGCCCGTTTCTGAGCAGTGTACAATATTTCAAAGTCAAGAAGACGGAAACGGTGGAATCAAGCCCCCATGGGCAATAAAGGATTAAGTTAGACTGGAAAGAGAACAAGAGAGACGGTATTTTTATTTAAAGGAGGGCAAAGTTATACCGAGGTAGATCTCTTTTGCCAGGCTCTGTCTCTGCTAATGTAAGATTCCCAGGGCGGAGAGTTGGCTTGGGGCACGTGTGGAATGGCTGATGAGCCCAAGCAAACCCCCCGTCACGCAGACAGACGATGATTCCCTCGACGTTGGCCCCAAAAGGTTGTAAAAAAAAAAAAAAGAAAATCAAAATTGCCAGCCATCCGTTGAGGCGCTGACGGCAGTGAACTTTTGGCCCCGGCTTGACCGATGGGCCGGTGTGGGCCCTCACACTGAGCTGAGATGAGACGCTTTAATCAAACCTTCTGTGGTTAAGAGAGACACAATGTCTTTTTTTTTTTTTTTTACCTGTAGCGCCGAGGGCGAGTATATAAAGCTCAAAGGAGGCTTTGGAGACTGTCACCGAGATTCTGGCCTATATGCTTTATGAATTGCATCATAGTCGAGCCATCATCTCGACTGCCTTTTGCATCTAATTCAGCTCCAGTTCAAATGATGTTTATTGTTATTGAGCGCGTCGGATTGGATGTTTCACCTTTGTGACACTTTAATAACTCGCCAGAACATTATTCCACAAGTTCTCCATACCAAAAGACAACACAGTTCGTCACAAAAACAGCCCTTTTATGTATTTTTTTTTTTTCCCCCTCCGGCCTGCCACCGCAGCAGTTACGGTTCAAACGTGCAACCCATTCATTTATTTTCCACTTATTTTTCGAGGGAACAGCATACTGACGCCACTTGCATTTATAGCTTATGCCGTAGTTACACGGTGCCTGTCCCCCACCAAGGAATTTATACGGATGCATTTCGACATGACCGCTGCGTTGAGGGTACGGGCAATAAAACACCGGGTCATCTGGCCGCGGCCCTCGTAGCTCAGGGGCCAAGATGCCGACCGTGAACTACAACTTTAACAAGAATATTGAATGCAGTGTGACGCAACATCATGCACGAAGGCCCTTTGTTGCCAGGTGAAATACCGTAGAAAGCGAGGTCTTGGAAACCTGTAAAATAGCGTGCGCATTACTCCAACCGGGCTTCTCACGGCGTATTTCAATTTCATCAGGTTGGACCATCATTGTTTTGTTTTTTTTAGCATAATCCTTCTTTTTGGTTGGAACCATTTTTGGCACGATAACTTTTAATTTAAATTTTTTGAAAGCTCCTAGTTATGATTAAAAGAAACCAACCTTGGCTGTAAGCAGTGAAGACTTTGTGCATTGAAGCGTTCCTCCGAAAAAAGGCCCCTTCGCGGCCCCCTGCTTCGGAGCCTTGATGGTCAGGAGTCAGACCTCCCATTCAATTGGTTTAATAAACCGCTTCGTCATAAAACAAAACCAAAAAAATCATGTCATATGACCGACATTGGCAGACAAGGGCAATTGTGGTTGTCCGAAGAGTCTTTGTTTGACATACAGCGACAGCCTGTTTGTGTGCCGCAATAATGGATCATTTGCTAAGCTAATGACTCACTGTCGGTTTTTTGCCTCCGCACACATTTGTCTCCCTGGAGAATTTGAAAGAGCTGGAGGAAAGCACAAAGTGTCATTTCTTCATTTAAAAACCGAGGTGCGGAAACTCGGATCCCACCTCCCCCCGGTCCGCTCGCTGGCTCGCGCGGTCGCGAGTTTGCCTGTCCGTATCTTGGACAGCCCACTGGCAAAGCGACACCAACACACGCACACCAGCTACACACTCGTCACGGTAGTCTCGCTCGTCTCCATCCCTGGACTCGATCCACAGATGCCTGGGGAAAAAAATAAAAACTGACATTTTAGCCGTCCTCCGTAAAACAACATACCTGACACACTCCCTTACAGGGAATCCAGGCAACATCACATCGGAGCTCAATCCACTCGAGGTTATCCGAGTAAAAGTCGGATAAGGCCCCCAAAAAAACTGCCCTCTCCCCCCCCCCTGCGACGGGGAAAGAGCGCCTCTCCATACGTGAGCTTCTGTATCACGAGTTAAAACGCTTGGCTGCGGCCCAGCGACGATGAGTGACCGCCGAGTGGCTGTCGGCTGTGTTTGTGCAGCAACTTCAAATCTCCGGTTCCTGGGAGACGGGTGGAGGAGGAAGAGGAGGAGGGGGAATGCGGCGCCCCCTCCTCCCTCTGCAGAGTGAAGATCTTCCTATTTATTCTTTGGCCCCCCATTTTTTTTTTATTTTACTCCTTCCCCCACCCCATACTCTCTCCTCCCCGACAGCCGAGGCTTTCGACGCGCCACCCACCTAATCACTGCCTTCCTCTCCCCTTCACGAGGTCACGCCTCTCCCATTGTGTTACCCCTCAAGGATCATTCAGATCAGTTATGGGGCTTTTGTAAATATTTTTGCGCGGGCATTTGCCGCGCCGCACGCCGCTTTCCCTCCCTGGAGGATTACCAGGCAGTCAGATCGTGTCCTTGATGCGGAGACTGTCCAATACTTCAGTCGAAGTTAATAAATTAAAAAAATAATAAATGCATGTATATATATATATATGGAAAGCGCTGCTCTCTGCTGGTTACGCGGTCACGTAAGAGAGAAAGTCGTAGTTTGTCCCCGTCGTGGTGCGTAGAGCTGTATTTGTGAGACTGGGATTTCACTTCAAAAAAGAGACTGAATTTCGTTTTTTTCTTTATTACCCAAGGTCAAAATATATATAAAAAAAAAAACCTTTCCACGAGTTGAAAGTCGTGCAACACTTGATTTCTTTTGTCCATGCAATATCCAGTGCATGAAAGTGCAGTGTAGAAGACAGGAGCTCCTTGTTAACTGTAATTATACATCTTCTTTTCTTTATTCGAGCACATGGGTCTGCAATCACCTCGCTTTCATGTCATTTATTGCTCGACCAACGAGTCACTCTCATTACTCCCGTTTCTCTCATCAACTAAGAAGATGAGAGAAATGCCTATAGTTTATTAATTAAAAAGTGAAATTGCTACCGTTTTTCTATATATATATTATTCTTTTTTTGTAATACTTGAGTATTTATTCTACATTGGCATTTATCGAGCAAAAATACTACTTGTCACTGGCAGTTCAAAGATGGTAATTATTTGTTTCATCTCAAATAAAGATCAAATGTTTCTGGATTTCAAAGTGTTTTCAGAATAGAAATTAAGTAAAAGTATATGCTATTAGGCATAGTGACATAAGAATAACTCATGAGATCTTTTGCTTTGGATTAGAAAACTCAATTCCTGTTTTGTTTTGTTTTTTTAAATAATGATCTAAAAGCAAGGTTAAAAGTGTCAGTGCCGCACATCATATTTAGTGGGAGCTAGCGGCACAGTCGGAATGACATGTAGCGCGGGTTGAAAACACAAAAAGCATTTTGTCTCTCTGCGTGTGTCCGGGCGGGTATTTTAATGCGTCTCTGCCATTGGCACGCGGCGCTCACAGAGGCTCGATAGACGGCGCGGCGAGCTGCGTCAAGCCGAGAACGGCTGATGGATAGATTTCACACTCTGCTGGCTCACTCCTGCACGTTGGCCTCGCACCAGTGTTGTCGTCAGGGAGCGTAACAGGTGATTATTCCACTCGGATTACACGGGGAGGTAGCGAGGCGGAGGGCTGTGTGTGTGTATGTGTGTGTGTGTGTGTGAGTGAGTGGGGGGGGTCGTGGTGGCGTTACAGTAGGACAAATAGGCCCTGAAGAAGATACAGAAGAAAGAAGGTGGCAAACAATTTGACTCGAAGAAGAAATATATATATATTTTTTTGGAATGCACTTATTATATGACCTTATGAGTATGTACAGTTTTTTATTTTATGTAAATGATGCCCCCCCCCCCTACACATTTTCGTTTTCCCATCACCACTTCCCATCAGGCGTTTTGTCTGCCCGCCTTGGCTCGGACCCCTCTAACCTGACTGCCCCGCACGCGTTCCTATCTTGCTTTCTGTAGTTATGAGGACCATCATGGACGACCTTCACAGCTAAAATGCACAGCCGGAACATTGACGTAACCCTGAATCCAAGTGTTCACCCTTAAAGTAGCACTTTCAAGTCGCAAAATGTCTTGACTTAAACTGAAAATTGCCCTCACAGCCATAAAAAGACTTGCACGCGCGCGCGCGCACCTACACACACACACACACACACAAACACACACAGGATGAGTGACAGGGGTCAGGCAGCTCTGGGCCATGTGGATGTGGGGAAAGTTGACTCTTCCAGCTCAGATACTCCATATAAGGCTGAACCAGACCAGCAGGAGATGCTTGTGTCTCTGCTCCCTATGGACTTACACCCCCCCCACACACACACACACACTCCCACCTATCTCACCCCACCACCTCTCTCCCTCTGTCTTTATCTCTCCCTCCCTTTTTCCAGCAGTTCTGTCTTTCTCGAGACCCCGGGCTCTCTGACTCTGACTCTGCACTTTCTCTCCCCCATACCTGTATTTCACACACACACACACACACACACACACACACACACAGGCACCGTATGCATGCAGCGCTGTGATTTTCCCCATACGCTCCGGGGAGGTTCGTCACGATTTCAATGCCCGACTAATGCCAGCGTGCAGAACCAATGGAGCGTGTCAGCCGCGTGGGGAAGCTCCAAGGTAGAAAAAGAATAGAGTACCAGCCAGCGAGCGTCACAACTTCAATTCGTGGTTGTGTCAAATCTGAACCGGCCGGAATTCAAACGCTGCACTAAATAAAAGGTGGTGCCGGCAAACGAGCAGGCAACGCGCGCAGTCGTACAGGAAAGACCAGCCGCGGATCATGCAGCGGCTCCCGTTGTTTGCGGGGGGCTTTGCTTGTGGCTGAATGTACATAAGGAGGGAAGTTTGCGTTGGCTCTGCTTTTCATGCGGCACTTTGGTTCATGTCTGACTGCCAAGTCTCCCGTCCCGCCTAAGGTCAATTAGAAGTTATTTGAGCAAAATCATTGTAATATTATATTGATCATATTTGACATTCTATTTCTGTCGGAACCCTGAACTGCATTCCGTTTGGCCAGTGCCGCGCAGTTGATGCCGATGCTTTTTTTTTTTTTTTACCCCACATACGTCTCCGAGGAAGTGAAAGGAAGGAATAATAAATAAATAAAGGGCATCCCCTGGAAAGCCAAAATGTCAACCCGGAGGGGAGGGGGGGAGGGGAGGGGGGGGGGGGGGGGGGGGGGGGGGGGCGGGGGGGGGGGGAGGGTCGGCATACCGCCGTCGGGGGTAGGCAACTGTAGAAGCTGTCCACCAGAGTTGGCTGGATTGAAGATTTGATATTCCCCCACTTTAAGAAGTCAGGCAGCATTTTGGCAGGAAGCAGACGCTGTGGCTTCCTGCTCTTCCTCCCTTTCCTGCCCCCCCTCTGCGTTCTCAGCGCAGATGGCTGCCGCAGACTGTGGCGCGTGTGCGCCTGTTGCGCCTGCTTGAGATCAACCGTACCGTAGTGCGCAAACATGAAAAGAAATCAATCAATCAATCACAAAAAGAGGCACGCAACAGTGTAGCACACAAAGTCGTACTCGCACACAGAGACGTACACACTGGGGAGAACTCCTGTTGATCTGTTTCTCCAGTCTTGTTCGGCATTGTTGGGTCTGCTCGCACGGCAATTCACTTTGGATTTGGCGGCTGCTGTGTGGATGGCATATACAAAAACACACACACACACGTCGTCTGGAAATGTATTTCTGCTGTTATCTGTTATAATAATATTGTAGGGTGTATTCATGAATGTGCGCGGTGGCAGAGTACATATATACATACCATACTACAGTTTCCAAATGTTAGGAAAGGCGGTATACAAAAAGCAGGAAAAAAAACAAGGTTTTTGGCAACGATTGCAGCTTTCAATGGTCTGTATAAACACAAAAAAAAAAAATCTAATGTTGTGACTGCTCGAGCTGGAGCTTGGTCCCAGTGGCGGCGTTGTCGCCTCCCTCTCCTCATCTGCCGAGAGCGCGGCGTCACCTCAGGGACGCGCTCGCAAAAGCAAGTGCCTAATGAATGTGGAAAATGAGAATACCAGTCTGATGAACTCTGTTACTCAATTAGTGCAATTAATTTTCCTGTGGCGCCGCCGAGCAAAATGGAGGCACGGATGATTGAGCCACCGTTTCGCTCTCTTCATTTTATTTTTAGGCACCTGCCTGCCTGCGTGTTGCTCGCACGAGACCCTGAGTTTGTGTGTGTGTGTGATTTTTTTTTGTTCTTGCTTTACGGGGAAGGAAGGGTCTCATTTTATTTGTGATCTGCAAGACAAATTGCGTCCCTCCGCCTTCCCCGCCCCAGACTGGCTTTTGGCCTTATCTCCTCCAAGTTAATGCCGTTCATGTCTGATTTAGCCCGAACTGAATTACAAAAGCCGAGCGCGTCGGAGGCACGCGGCGCCTCTGCGAAAAGGTTGATTCGCTCTGACAGGAAAATGAAGTGATACAAAGGGAGGGAATTATTTATTGTGAAGTCGGGACATTTTTTGCCGTCGGAAGACAAACGCAAAGGCGACTCCTCCACGTGAGCCGGGCGGTGTGTGTAATGTTTCTAAAGCAGCCTCGGTTACACCCATTATAATCCAGGGCGTTCATGTTCATGCTTCACGGATCCTCCAAAGAGACGTGCAAAGATAGGGATTCGTTCTTTCCTCCATTTTACTTTTTTTTGGGGCCGGTGACGAAAACTGGAAACAATCTGCAGGGGCAAAAAAAAAGAAAAAGTGCCTGCACGGTTAATTAAACTCAACGCTCATCCGCGTGTGCCGGCCGCAGGCCCAAAAGTCGCTTCCCAACGTCAGGTGTTGAGTCGAAAACACGGAGCTGTAAGGCCCAGTTTTTTTATTTTCCCCGAAAGGCCTTCAACCGGCTTCTTCGCCGTCCCTCCCCGAAACCCGTTACCGAGCAACCGCGTCAAAGTGCCTGGCATCGGAGGGCCAACAGGCGGGCACCCGGCATGGCCGCAGATGGTAGGGGCGGTCAGAACAGGCTTTGAGCGCGGTGCCCCCTTGCTGTTCTGACACGCGCACGGAAGCGCGGACACACCGACACACACACACACACACACACACACACACACACACACACACACACACACACGCACACACACACGCACGCACGCACGCACGCACGCACGCACATACACCCGCGAGTGCTGCTTTGTGTGATAACAGCCAGGCAGGCTCGGCTCCCACCCTGCTCTCCGACAGGCGAATATTTGCGACTGGCGATGTGGCCGGTGATGAAGGCGGCGTTTGTGGTCAGGGATTTGTTGAACGGGTATGAATGACCCAAAGGCTGCACCGCTTGACCAACGTTGGGTTTCCTGAGCATTACACGGACACTTCTCCACCCCCTCCCTCTCTCTCTCCCCCCCTCTCTCTCTCTCTCTCTCGCTCAAGTGGCTATTAGCGATGGGCCAGGAAGCGAATTTAAAAACCACAAAGCTTTGAGTGACAGGTGGACGCCCGGCGCCGCCAGGGCGGCCGCCGCCCGTCGGGTTGGTTGGCAGGCAGCGGCGGCCGTCGTCCTGCTGCCACACCAGCTGCTCCCACTGGTGGAGCTGCAAGGGAGTCCCGGCCGGTCACCCCTCCCTGTCCTCTACACACTCTCAAGCCATCCAGCCATCCATCGGTCTTCTCCTCTGCAATCATTCTTCAACCTCTCCCCTTTCCATAAGGGCCACTTTTGTTTGTGTTATTCGAAGGCTCGATCCAACTAGGCTAGATCCCGAATAAATAACCTTGTTTGAAGGGATTTTGCATCCTTTTTTTTTTTTTACTTAGTAATGACTTACGTGCTATTTGCCTTATTTTCATCCAAGTGGACATTGGCTGTGGTTTGTAGTAGAAATGCAGGATCGTGGCGTCACTTCGCGATCCAGGGGAAGGCATCAGCCGCCATCACGGCGTCCCATTCGGCCATGTACGAGAAGCGTGCCTCGGATTTAGTTGGAGTTCAAGGAGGCTCTGCATAGAGGCTCACCATTTCTCTGCAAAGAGCCTGGTGTTCAGCGCTGAGCCCCTGACTTTTTTTTTTTTTCTGAGTGGAAAGGGACTTTTCTAGAACAGTCGCCAAGTCCCGAGAATCTAAGCAATCAGAGCGGGGAAAAAAAAGAGAATAGTAAATGCCGTCATACCTGATGATACATGCTGTACAGACGGGGCAGAAACCCTGATTTTTTTTTTATTCCTTTTTTTTTTACCAAAAACAACCCGCAGCACTATTGAAACGTGTGGATTTTGTGTGTTTCTGCTCCAGGCCAGAAGTGTGAGCCAGAAAATTGCCATTTAAATCATTTAAAGCATCTCTCCTGCCACTGCTATTCCAATAAAAGCCTAATTGTGATGGAGACAGTTTCTGCATTGTTGCCACGTTGCCCGTGTTGTTGTGTACCATTAAATATGTAACAGCGAGAGCAAATTGTGGTCATTTAATCACAGGCACTTGTCTGACGTTCTTATTTTTCCAGCATTGATGCCCGCGGTTGAGATTGATGCCGCAGGTGTCTTTTTTATTTCCCTCCCCCTGCTCCTTCACCCGCCCCAGATCCTTTTTGGCAACCCATCCATCTTGTGTGCGCGAGTGTGTGTTTGCCTGCGAGTGCGCAGGAGGCCTTCAGGTACCGCGCGTTATAGGTCTTGGCTTATCCATGTGATTTACTCTCGGGCACTGTGAGCAAGAGAGTGGCAGACAAGGCACGCCATCGATCGACAGCAGCCACCACAGGGGGAGGTACGTGTGTGTGTGTGTGTCTGTGTCACCGTGTGTGTGTGTGTGTGTGTGTGTGTCAGACAGAATATTACATTTGGGCAACTTGGCTTCTGCTGCTCAGAATGTGTCCTAATTGCCGGCTTGGAAAACAGATGGCAATGAATGCTATGTCTCCTTTTGGTTCCTGACACGTACACACACACACACACACACACACACGTACTCCCAAACACACACTTTCATACGTATTACAATTCTACTGTCCCCCCCACAAGAAAAATGATTTATGTTATGCAAAGTTATTGCGTTGGACCCTTGTTTTTGGCTGTCTCATTCAGTACGTGTCAATGTGTTTGTGTGTGTGCGCGCTCATGATTAAGCATGCTTGAGATTGTGTGTGTGTGTGTGTGTGTGTGTGTGTGTGTGTGTGTGTGTGTGTGTGTGTGTGTGTGTGTGTGTGTGTGTGTGCGTGTGTGTGTGTGTGGGAGAGAGAGAGAGTGAAGGTCTGTTGAGGGACGTGGCATCCGTGGGCGGTGTGTTTGGCTACCCCGTCCACATCATGGCAACACCGCAGGGTTGCAGCTTATAGACCCAGTCACTACACAGGCGCACACAAACACACACACACACACACACTCAGAGAAATAAACACTTGTTGTCAGGAACCATGAAGATCTTATACCACATCTCACTGGGAAGCTGATTTGTGAAGAGAGGTGTTTTGTGTGTCCTACCCAGGCTGGAACACTTCAAAACCCACGTACACTCACACACAAACATACACAAACATACACAGTATATACACACCAAGGCATTAGGCCTGGGCAATACAATATTCTATAATTAATATTTCAACTCTTGTCAGATGTTCCCTGTATGTCAAACTCGCAAGGCGACTTGCCATGTTTCTTGGCCTCTGGTGTTCTCGCCCCCACGACGTGTGCAAAATGGTCAAAGTCAGACTCAGTTGTCTGCACGGCTTCCAATGAAACCACAGGCGCACGCACACTGAGCGCCGGTGCTCGGTTGCGTTGGGTTCAATGTCAGTCTTTGTTGTTTTGCTTTCAGCTGCATTGAAAGAGCCGGTGGATGCATTTAAGCATTGAACGTAAAACTTCAACTCAAGCCACAGAAAAGCTACATATATTTGAAACTAGATGAAGTTGTTGGTTATTTAGGTTAAAGCGGGCGTGCGTTTGGCTCACGTGTGTATGTGAAGTATTCTGGTTGTTTGTATAGGCGTGTGTGTGTGTGTGTTTGTGTGTTTTGCGCCAGTTCTGTACGTGCGGTTTCAATTAGGTTGGAACAGCGAGTGTGGATTTTGTTGTTCTTGCTTTTCCCTGTGCAGTTGTACTCCTGGTTGTGTGTGTGTGTGTGTGTGTGAGTGTGTGTGTGTGTGTGTGTGTGTGTTTGTTGTTTGTGTTTTTTGGCAGCCGACTGCAGGCTTTAGTTTTTTAAAAAGTGTTTCATTCTGTGCCAAATGAAATCCCCTCCCGCCTCGACGGCAGATCATGCAGTCGTCACCGTGGGGTAACACACAGACACACACACACACACACACACACCGACACCGGGGGGTTTCGCCCTGTGTGTGTGGAGTTAGTAACACAGCTGAGGAGCCAGTAACACAGCCCCGGGTTCTCTTTTTTTTGCCGTCACGAGCGTTATTTTCTTCCAACGAAAAAAAATGACCAAAATGAACGACAAATGAACGTTGAGGAAATGGAAAAACAGGGATAATGTACAAATGTGCAAATATACAATACGTTTCTTTAATGTATAGAGCGGATGATCATTACTAAATTTAATCTCGGTTTCTTAAAAAAAAAAAAAAAAAAAGGAAATCCAGTTTCCTGGCCCAGCGCCCACTAAGTTACATCCACACATGAAACGCGTTAGTTAGAGCGGGTTCATCTGCGGCACATTCCTTTGGTGCGATTGAATATGGGATTGCACAGGCGCATTTGTCCACGTTCACGTGCATAATTACATTATAATAAGTACCAGCATATGTGCGGGAGCATGTGTCTACGAACGTGGCGACCTTCATACTCCGGGAGCAAACTGTTACTTGTTTTTTTCTTTTTTTTCTTCCTTTACTAATGAGATTGTTTGTCAGCAGCTTCGGAGACCTTCGCCCCACGTTTTACAGACGCGCGCGCGCGTGTCCGAGAGGCCTGTGCTCGTGGCTTTTGACGGACGTGTGTGTTGGTGTGCGCACCGCACGTGTGTGAGTGGCCCGCGAGTAATGGCCAGTGGCAGGTAGAGAGGTGATGGATTGCCTGATTAGTGGTCTGGCAGGGCTCTCCTCACAGATGGGCTGTTAGATGTAGAGGCATCTGGCCCTGACGCACACCCGCACACACGCACAGAAGGACTGCTCGCATGCACTCAAACAAACACAAACATGGAACGCTCAGATCCAAACTTTTCTCTTCTTCTTTGACCATCTGCCCCCTGTCTTCCCCTCTTTTCTCCGAATCTCGCCCTCGCTCCGTCCTTTTCTCTCTCCCCACGTCCGAGTCCGCGTGCCTTGCTCGTTAGTCAGCGTAATTAGCACGGAAGGGGAACAGATTAGGGCTTCTACGTGCCAGGATGTTTACACGCGCGGGCGCACATGCTGCCCGTATCTGCCTGCACACACACACACACACACACGCTGGATAAAACCCAATGCAGCAAAGAATAGACCTTTATTTCTATGACTCGTGCCATAAAAACAAAAAAAACAGGAACATGTGAGCACGTGGAGAGCGACTCAAATGTTTCACGCACTGACAGAGCTCTGCACATACTTGTGTGTGTGTGTGTGTGTGTGTGTGTGTGTGGTGTGTGTGTGTGTGTGTGTGTGTGTCTGCACACTTGCTCTGAGAAACTGTGTGGCAATGGACCAGAACGTTTCCTCGGGATGGGTTGTGCGCGTGAATAACAGATTGACACCTAAAATTTTACATTTAAATGATATCTATAGGGATTTAAAGGGATTTTAAAATGTTGTGGGATGCAAATATAAACATATGCATTTTTTGTTAAATAAAAACAAAAAATTGACCTGGCACAGGTGGCCAACGGGGAAAATGGAGCAAATATTTTTACATTATTTTTATATTATACTTCCAGTCTGTATCCTAAACTAAGCCCCTCTCTTTGTAGCTTCTTTTTATATGACAGGTACGACAGTGGTATAAATATTTTCCCATCCAACTATCAGCAAAAAAACGAATAAATATGTCAAAGATATGTCAAGCAATTTCTTTTTTTTGTGACGTTTTGAAGAATGTTTGCATAAATATGCGAATAAAAAAAATCAAATAGCAGCTCCGCGTAAGGTAGAAAACTAAAACAATAAAGATCACCAGCAAAAAATATATAACCCAAGTAGAGCTGTCACATGGTGCGTGACAAGCTCCGTCAAAGTCTCTTGTCAAAACCGTAATTCGCGTTTGATGAGAGCCGAAATTAGGTCATGCCCGGGAATTTTTCTAAATTATAATTGAAAAACTGAAATGACAAACTGAATCCATTTCGGGCTCTGATTGCCCCTGGGCCTCGTGCGCACCCCACCAACTTCACCCAACCATCCCCTGCACGGTTGCACCCCTGCCGCCGGGTCATTTGTCTTCCTCGAAGCTGCAGGTGCTCGCCCCGCCGACCTGAAGCGCTGACGTGGCGCCCACCATTTCCATCCATGGGGCGGGGGGGGGGGGGGGGGGGGGGGGGGGGGGGGGCTTTGCTGTGGATCCCAGCGTTTGATGGGCTCCCCTGTGTCGGGGTGTGACGATAATTCCGTGTGTCGTATGCTTATTCGGGCTCAAAGTAATCATTTGTAGCCCCCCCCCCCTCCCCTCTCTGCCTCTCAGCCGTCGCTCCATAAAGCTAATCACGGTGCTCGGCTTTGGATCGGGAAGGGCAAAGAGGGGAGAGAATGGGGGAGGTAGAAGGGGAGGAGGCGGGGGCTAATGGCATTTTAAGGGGTGGCCAACCACTCCCATTACTTATTATAATGAAAAGATAATGCGCACACCTTCGGCCCACGGGCACGTGTTTGCATGAGTGCATGTAGTATTATCCCCCGCGTGTGCACTTACGTTTGCCCGCATATTTCCACGTCCACGTGGATAGATAGATGGACGGATGGAGGGATGGTTGGACGGACAGATGGAGGAACGAGTTCGATGGTTGGATAGACAGATACAACTTTGCCGAGTGAAAGAGACATTTCGAGCCTTTGAGTGTGAAATGTTTCCTGCGGGTGATATCATCCAGAGGACACCGGGTTTTCAAGTTATGAACTTGTTTCATGTGCTGAAAGGGGTGGTGGTGGGGTGGGGGGGGTCCATAGGAATTCCAAAAAAAATGTAACAACCCAGACATCTAATAAAGCGAAGAGCTTCTCGAATAACCCAAAACAGGTGAGTCATTGCACCCAAGGTGAGGACAAAACCTTCATAAATGGAATTGCCATTCCAAGGCGCTTGGCCTTGCAAGTGTCTTTTCTTTTTTCCTTCAGTAATATTCTTTCGACAGCCCACATTTAAATCTGAGGAGATTTTGACTTTTTTTTTTTTTTTTTAAGTACCATAATTTGCTTTCGTTTTGTCCTGTCATTTTTGTAAGACCCAATGTCTCCCTTTTTTTTTTTTTACGTTTACCAGACAATGGAGCCAGAAAGTGTCTCGGGTCTCTTCCACTTCCACGGTTATTGCACATGTAGAGCATATGCAATGACAGGCTTACAAGCTAATAAAAGCTTGTATAATTTTCCAAATCCTCCTCCTCCCCGCACACACACACACACACACACACACACACACCAACACGCACACCCTCCCGCCGACTCCTTCCTCCCCGCTTTTTGAGTGGAGCAGACAGGTTTTGTGTAAACAATGCGTTGAAAGTGGGTGAAGTGTCCAGAGAGATGAAGGAGCGCAGCGACTCCTCTTCATCTGCCTGTCAGCGTTGTCCTCTTTGCCAAATAATACATTTGTGTCACTTGGTTTGCTATCTCGATGTGGTGGGAGTCTTTTTTTTTTTTTTTTTTCTGTCACGCCGCGTGTCCCTTTGTTTGTGCGCGTGTACGTGTGCGTTTGTGTGTGTGTACAGTGACCGCAGTGTAGCGCAGAATGCAAAGGTCCTACATTTACTTTCAGAGCCAACCATTATATTACTTTCAATTTGTTGACCTTTGTGAGTTTTGGCTCTTTGCTCCCAATTTTCCGCCCCCCCCCCTCCCCTCCCCACCCACACACACACACACACACACACGAGTGTAAGGGTTCACCCATACATAAAGATGAAGATCCCCTATGTGCTATGGTCACGATTGTGGGTTTTCGATGCATGAATTGTTGTCTTGTGTCAAGTGAATAAGCGCCTGCAGTTATTCGACAGACACCAGCTCTGCGGTGGGTCCCCGCAGGACGTTTATGATGCAACGGCGAAGGCCTGTGCACTGAAACGTGACAACATATGTTGAAGGGGTTTCATAGCTCTCATGTTGTGTGCTGGGAAAAAAATTGTGTGTGTGTGTGTGTGTGTGTGATGGGGGGATTATGCCATGTTCTGAAGATATATTGTCCCCCGCCACCCATCCCCATCCTCCGCCCTGTTTGTCCTATCAAGGTCAGGTACTCCACCGTGGGGAAGGGTGGTCTTTACACACATGGCAGGACCCCCCCCCCCCACACCCCCCTGCCCTTCCACTCCTCTTTTTGCCGTCCCCTCTCCGTGGTAAAAAATCAAAAAAACAAACCACTCCACCTCCGTTGGGTTTGTTAAACGCTCGCCGCCTGATTCAAGGGTGTCAGTTTGGACCCTGGGCGCATTATCCGGTGCGTATTGAGCCCAAGGACGAGAACGGCTTGAGCAGTTGGCTGCCCGCAGTCCCAGCTGTGCGGCGTGATTCGCTGTGCGCTTTTAAGTGCATATAATGCATACATTTTCGGCATACAATCGCTGGAGGGGAATCTGGGTTCATTGCCATTTTTGTCGCATTTAAAGTGCGGCTGAAGACATAATCGAAATTTGTTGAGATCGTGGTAAAATATGAACACAATTCAATAGAGGTGAAATATGTCCAGAAATACACTTATGCTAAAAACAATATTACATATTAGAAATATCAGGCATTGTGGTGCTACAGAGGGAACCCAGCAAAAATCACATCAGCTTTTTTTAATAAAACGCAAAAATGAGGGTTACAATTAAAATAGTAGTAGCATTAGTATAATATCGGAAAAAAAGTCTTTATCTATATATAATCTTGAAAGATTTTAGTCCTAATCTAGAAGTATACATTATTTCTATATAGATATATCCATTAAGACAGGGGAGCACATACTAAGCGCCATTGCGTACGTTTAAAAGCAATGTGTACCCCTGTGTATAGATATACAGATATACTGTTTCCTTGAAAATATTTTTAGTGACTATTTGGCAACCTGCACAAGTCACTTCGGAACTTCTTTCTCCTCCTGACAGTTAATAGTGTGGATTGTGAAAAGAACCGCTCTATCCCAGCGAATGGCGTTTCGGGACAAGGAGTGTCCAATTTGTCTCTGTTTCGGGAACAGATTCACACTTTGCGCCGAAGTCTGAAAATGAGTCATTTCTCCGGCACCAAGAGACTCCTCTCCTCGCCGGATAGATAACAAGACTGGGACAACATCTTTCTGTTGCCAATCAATACCCAGAAAGGTGTCGTCGTGTCAATTGTTTATTTTGGGAAAATGGGCTTTACTCCTCTCACTGGGCAGTCAAAACAAAAAAAAAATCCCAACATGCACTAGTGAAACGAATGCTGCCAGTCACATGTTAGGCATATCCAAATCCGGGAACACAATGGCCAAGCAACGCTGGACTGATCAGAGACGGGGAAAAGCTGGCAGGAGGGATGGCACGACAGTGAGCAGATGGTTGGAAGGCAAAGCCGGGAAACATGAAAGATCTACGGAGCAGGTGAGGGGACGCGCGCATGCGGTGGATTGATATGTCCACTAATCCCCCGCCGCGGCGACAGGTGGGTCAGGTCGACCCGACCGCGCGGCATGGCCAAGCAGTGCCCCCTCGGCCTCTCGCGGTGTTAACGCTTTACACAGAGAGAACAATGGGGCTTCAGTAAAAAAAAATGATGGAATGCGGTACTTTGCCGGGTTGCGCTCTCATCTTGAAACATGTCCCTGGGTGTCGTCGCGGAGCCGGGGGACGCTTTGGAATTATTTAAGGTAGCTTTGATTACATATGGAAGCCTGATTCTTCCAGATATCTGTGTCATACGTGTCGTTTGCGCTTGAGATGTGAGAACCGGAACAAATGATTGGACTGCCCCTCTTCTTCTCCTTCTTCTTCTTCTTCTTCACTTTATCTTTCTGAGGGCTTAAGTGTTCCTCTCAGACAGAGGCTGGGGCCTCTGTGAGTCCTCTGAGTATCGCGACCCTGCCTTGATCCTGTTTACTTAGTATTCCGTCAGAGCCCAGAACTGAGAAAACAGCAGCGAACAAGTATGCAAAAAAAAAAAAAAGAAAGGGAGGAGAGGAAGAAGAGGGTGGCTACCTCACCCCCTTTTGCAACCTCTCTGCTCCGCTCTTGGACTCTCGAAAGAGCTTCCACCCTCTGGTAACTTTTCAAAGGCGCTAGTAATGGTCTTTGAAGCGGCCATCAAGTGTTTTCATCCTCTTCTTCTTCTTTTTTTTGTCAGGCTGAATGCTCTGAGGGGTTGAATGACTTTTTTTTTCGTCTGTGAGGAAGTACGTACGAGGGGAAGAGCGAGGGAAACATAAAGAGGCCGAGGGGGCTCGCTGCCAAAAAAAAGTATGGGAGGCATTCTTCTCTTTTTCTTCCGCACCTTCAGCCACTATTCGTCTGCGCTCTTTTGTTTATACTTCACCGTCCAAATTGAGTTTTGGAAGTTGAAGTTCAACGTGAATGCCAGGAGAAGAAGGCTTAAACATATAGTTATGTTATTTTATGTTTATCCTTTGCTTCTATTTTTCTGAGTTCAAACTTTTTATATTATTTTTTCAAAATAATATAAATTCTCTAAAGTCTCTACATTTTTCCTAACCCTAACCCTTATTCCACAGTTATAGGGGTTTTGACAGTGGAATTAGGGTTAGGGTTTTGTTGAAGGGTCACCCCTAGAAAGATGAGCATTGGTCCCTGGGAGGTTTTCAGGGATGCCGGACGCGCTGGTCTTGGTCCCGTGTCGCTCGGACATCGGGAAGTGGGCGAAATTGCGAGATAGTGTTGTGTGTCTTGACCGTTCCCGATGTCCGAGCGACGCCGGACCAAGACCAGTGCGTTCGTTCCTAACCCAAATTCCATAGTTATAAGGGTTCGTAAGACTGGAATTAGGGTTAGAAGTGAATTTTCACCCATTCAGACAATAGCGTTAGTTTTGGGCAAGTTCGAGGTAGGGGAAAACCCTGGAATAAGCCAGCACAGCTGTATAGAAAAAGTGGTACATTCTGCCCAAGAAATCGTTAGAGGGAAACATGACTTTTTTTTTCCCCAGGCCAAAAGGTCACCGAGTGAAAGAGCATGTATCTCCCATAGTACGTCCTTAGTTCACCCCGGTTTCACACCCACAGTGTGGGAAATGCTTCACTGGGTGGAGGAAACTTCTAATATGAGTCCGAGTCTCTCTTTGTGTGCGCGGAGGTGATTTTCGGCAGAATAAAAGCGCTCCGTGACAGCTTCTGAGTGGATATTTCCAAAACGTTTGCTCGTCTGTAACAGTGGCCTTTGTGCTCTCGCTCTCAATTAAAGGCAGGGGAAGCGGGGTGCCTCTTTTTATTCCCGCTGAAATGTACAGTTGACGTCAAAACTTCTGACTCCAGCTGAGCGAGAGGCTTTCATTTGAATTCCCAGCTCATGAATATGCGAAGGTTTCCCCACTGAGCCAATGTTCTTGTTTAGTGTCCCAAGCCGATGTTGTAAAACATCCAACTCTCTATAGTATCTGGCCTGCTTTCCTTAAAGAGTCTTCAGGATTCATGTGGATATAGTGGACGGAGCCTCTGTTTCGACACACTTTGGTGAAAAGTCTACCGCAGGTGACAAGGCCGTGTTGATTATTTAGGTATATATTTGGGCTTTTCAGATCGTGAAGGACCCGACTCCCATGTTGTTTCTATTGATTTGTGTCTCTTTGAGATTTGATGTCTTCAAAATGAGCTTTGGCCTGAAGAAAAGAAAAATCCAGCAGTTTCATGTCCTCACTTTGTGCGATCGGAAGTTTGGGTCATTTTTAAATGCTTGTTTGGGGGGGGTGTACGCAAAATATACATTCATTTAAAACTAATGTGACACCGGGTCTGGGCCCCAGTTTGAGAAGCCCTGGCCTGGGCGACGTATGTACATCTATGTTTATGAATACAATTGCTTAAGATGAATGTGGCCTGAAAAAGATCTGTGATTGTTATTTGCACACAAGCAATGTGTACACTATGATAAAAAAAAATATGAGTTTGATTTAATACATGCATTGAGAATTTAGTTAAACAGCAGTGAACATGTGCAGTTTCTTTTAGATATTTTTTTCATTTTTATCAATTGTGCCATTTATCTCAATTTAATACCTTGGCGCTGTATAATCAACTCGTCTATATAATTGTGATAATCAGATGGGACGTTTCCCCCTCAAGCAGAAAGTAATAGCGGCATGTTATTGATATTGTGTGTGTGCTGCTCTGTTGTTGCGCTGATACCTTTGTGTTAATTTACATCCTCGACGGAGGGATGATGAAAAAAGTATATATCCTCGCACATAGGACTCGTTCCACCGCCGCCCTCGCAGCCCCTGTACATGTAACCCCCCCCGTCCCCCCAGACACAGAGGAAAGAGGCGGAAACGAGCGTAGGAGAAACTTCACAGGAGCCAGGTGCTTTCAAAAACGCTCCCAGGTGAAGATTTTTCTTAGATGTGAGGAGGAAGGGCGTGGAGTTCAGAGAGAGAGGGGGGGGGGAGAGCGAGAGGTAGAAAAGTGATGGCGAAAGAGGAGGCGAACGCCGGAGAGAGGGAATAGATGTGTGTATCCCGCTGGGGGGGTGAAGCGGTAAGCCACTTTCTATGTTTTGGAGGAAGTGGATTGATTTCCCCTTTCTGTCACCTCGGTATCGCTCGCTGCCAAGTGCAATGCAAAAGTCTTTTAACTGGCGGTGGAAAAACAAACCGGGCTGCCGCGTTTGGGAGACCAAACGGTGCCGGGTCCAAATGTTCTCTGGCGTGGTGCGCAACAAAGTCAGAGGAGGTAGGCCTGCAGGTGTGTAGCTTCTGTGTCAGCGCCAGCTTTATATTACATGTCCTCTGAGTCCTATTTCACAAACGGGAAAGTTTGTAGGTAAACCAAAGTCAAACAATAAAAGCTTTTCTTCATATATATATATTTTTTTTGACATGCACACCGAGTACGTTCCGTCTTTTATAAGACCAAGGAAAACGACCTGTTCGTGGATTGGTTTCGTCTTAAATGAGGATGGAGTAAAAAGTCAGGTTTAAAGGCAATTTGAAATTGAAATTGTATTACACATCTGAAGAATCAATTTAAAAAAAAAGTACTTAATTTATCCTAATATAATTCAAAGAAAAAAAAAAACCTGGTGGATGATTTGTGAGCAATAGCTGTTGACCTGAGTCGCATCTGAGTCTGTGACTCAGGGCAACAGGTCACGTCGGCACTTCAGATGGCTGGAACATAAAAAATTAAAAGCAGACTCTTAGCCTCTTGACCTCCGGTCGCAGGTCTTGCAACGTTAATCTGTTCCGCGCTCAATTCAGATGTACTCGACCTTGGCCTTCGCGGCCCGCGCGCGCCGCTCAGCCTTTCAATCTTTGCCCGAACCCCCCCGCGCAACCCCCGAGGCCCGGACGCAAACACAAATTACCTCTGAGAAAAACAGGCGAAGGGCGAAGCGGGGGCCTGAGGTTGGCAAAAATCGGCCCATCCGTCCTTCCAAAAACAGGTTGAAAAAAAAAAAAGAATAAAAAGCTGTGACCTACTGCTGCGTCTGAGCTCGGCGTAAATCACAGAGCTGTAAAACTGGTTCCGTCTTCGCCGCCCGCCCATCGTAAATTGCCTTCTCCCTGCCGCCCCCCGTCCCACCACCGGCTTTGCACATGCTTTATGACAAGGAGATCAGGCCGCTAAATGAACGGCGGCGAGGTGGGCCGTAAATTGTCCCAGGTGAGGGGCGGGAGATGCGGCGTGCGAGGTTGTTTCGAGTTGACTCTCGTCCAAAGACGAAAAGTGAAGTTTGGCCTTTGGGATTAGAGAGAGCGAGAGAGCGAGAGAGCGAGAGAGCGAGAGAGCGAGAGAGAGAGAGAGAGGGAAGGCGGAGTGGAGTTCGCGAGGTCTTTTTTTGTTTTTGGTCACCTCCGATGCAGGACCATCACGCCATGTCACGGCCGGAGCGGGAACTCCCCTCAGGTGCTTCCTGTTCACCAGACGCATTTGCTTTTCATCTTCCAATTCGCACATCCATGGTGAAGAATCGATGCCCTCGGAAACCTTTCCAGCCTCTTTCGGTCTAAGAAACCCGCCCCCCCATTGGATCCCTCCGTATGTCAAGGCAACTATTAGCCAATCATACGTATTTGAAATCCAAATTGAATTTATGGACTCATTAGCGTGAACGCTTTGGATGGGGATTCTCCGTGGCAGGAGCGCGGATGCGCTCGGGTTTCAGGGCGGCGTTTCAATCACGGGCCCCCCCCCCCCCCCCCCCCCCCCCCCCCCCCCCCCCCCCCCCCCGACCGAAAACATATTGAAATCGCATCGACGGCCGCTATTTTCAGATTACAGGAGGACAGCATGAAAGACGCCGTGTTTGGCAACGTGGGCTTGCATGCGAATCAAACAAACGACATTATGAGATCAACTTTAATTGAATTCCACTCCCGGGGGACTCGGCGCCCTGTGCCATCCGTTCCCGTCACAGAGCGGCTTTGTGTTTCTCTCATCGTTGCCTGGTTTTTCGGGTTTTCCCCGTTCTGTACACCAAGATTGCCGCAGCTCGGAGTCTCGAACGTTCGAGTACCGTTTCCTGTCCGCGCGGTATGTCTTCCCTTTGCTCTTGCATGTGCAGAGGAGGCTGGGGCCTTTTTGCTCAGGCCAACCCCTTTTTGAGGGGCCGTTTTCGTTTGCCTGTAGACAAATCGACCGACCGGCGTTTTTGGTCGTGCGTCGTCAGGCCGTGTGATAGGCGTCGCTTTTTGATGTTTCAACGTTTCAAACCTCCAAACTTATATCCTGCGTGTCTGTCCTCGGAGGAGCCGAGTGCCTGCTGACAGGGGGATGTGGCGCTCTTGTGCGTTTTTGTGTGAGTGTGCGTTTCAAGGGTTATTTATGCACTTACTGATCGCTTCGCCCGGGGTTTGCTACCCTTGGCTGTGCACCCGGCTGACTGAGCCCTCGATAGGTACAATACGCACGATGGCAGCCTGCTTGAAACGATACAGATTGGACACACGCCGCGTTCATTCCAATTTTCTTTCTTTTTTTGTTCAGTTTATTTCCCTTCTTCCCCGGATGCACCTTTGCATTCTTCCTCAATGTTCACTCCATCCATCCATCCATCCATCCAATGCATTATTTGTGAGCCCCCCCCCCACTCACTCTGCGCGCTGCCTTTTGTTTTCCGAACATTTCCCCTAATATTGTCGAATACCTGCTGAATCTATGAATAATATATTTCCTGCCCCTCAAATCTGTGTGCCGGCATTTCCATCCCCGCTGAGACTGTGCATCAGTGCGGCATTTGCAGCTCCCCCCAGCACTCCCCCCACCCCCACCCCCGTATCCCCCGTACCCCCCCGTCTCCAGGGTTCTACTAATTAAAACGTCTCCAGTCTTACTTTCCCTCAGATTAGCATCACACGCGGGCCACTCAGACAGGGGGGACACGTCCAACTCGGCTACAACCGCCAGAGTTTGACACAGTTTGTGTGTGTGTTTCGTTTTTTTTTTTTTTTTCTGTGCACACTGGTGTCATCCCGCAGACATTGGCGCTTAGGGAGTCCCGCTCAACCCGCAAAGAGATTTCATGATTACAAGGCGCGGGTGGGGGGACCCAGATTCTCGCTGGGGAAGGAGTGAAAACGACCCGCGTGACCTTCTTCTGTCGAATCTCCAAACGTCTTCATTTTCTCAATCTCTCGTTCACAGAGAACAGACGAGGTGCGAGTGTCAGCCGCACGTTCACAACGACCGGGAGATTTTCCGTGGGCAAGAGCGGTGTTTTCCGTTTTCGGAAGCCCTTTTATGTGGCCGACTCTGGCGTCAGCCCCCCGCCCCGCGCGCGCGCGCCCCCTCGGATGCTGTCATTAGCAGCGGCGTGCTCCCCTCCACCGTCAGCGCTCCTTGATGGCACATCTCGCTCCCAACTAGGTCACCTGAGGTTGGCTCCACAGGTGGGAGCGGCGTTGAGACGGGCTGCAGGCGGACGCGCAAAGGCGCCGTTCCCACACAGATGCATAATCACACTGCTTCCTTCCCGCATCGGGGAAGGGCCCACAGACGCGCAGGCCACTCCTTGGCTCTGTCTCTCCGTTTGCGCTCAAACTCAGCAGAAGGGCTGGCGCTATTGCTCTTCCCTCCCGTACGCTGTGCGCCGTCCCACTCCCTTCGCGCGAGGGCTTGGTCACGCAAAGACTCACCCGTCGCGACGGGCGTTCCCTGGGGGGGGGGGGGGGGGGGGGGGGGGGGGGGGAGGGGGGGGGGGGGGGGCGGGGGTAATCGCGCCCGCAGCAACCTCTGGCGAGGCTAATTAAGCCGGCTCATCTGCGCCTCGTTCCGCATCTGGAGCAGGTGGCAGCGTGGCCCGGGGAAACTCTCCAGCTCACCTCGCGAACGGCACCGCCAGACGATGACGACGGCAAGGTCGCGCGCAGATCGGGGAAAAATCGGAAAAAAGTTCCTCTGCAAACTATTCTTGTGAAAGTATACCGAGCATCCAGATTGTGGGTTGAGGTGCAGTGATCAGAGTTTCCCTTGTGGGCACGAGTCCAATCATTCCCGCCAGAGATTGTCACCGCACTTGGCCGAGTCCTAAAATTCCATATTTAACAAACTCTCAGATCCGTCTGCAGCACTTGTGATTTTAATTTTTTGAAAAAGAAAAAAACCCGAGGAATTCTGACACACACCAGCGAAACCTCTCAAAGTGAAGATCTCCTCAAAGACCACTTCTCCAGTCGCCACGGGGCCGCTGGGAGTAGGTGGAGGTCTATCGAAGCGGAATCGCGCCGGGGCGGGGGCGGACGGGTTTTGCGGCGGGGAGCGCTCCGCCAAAGAAAGACTTGAGTGCCTTTATTGCCCGTGATTGCGATTGCGATGCAAATCAGCTTTGGTGAAACCAGAAAGGTCAATGGGATTAGAGGCGGTTAAACTCCCAGTCAGCAGATGCCTCTCAGCCTGGATGTGAATTTACACATCCTCCCGACGCATCTGCATGTTCTGCGTCACGCTCTATTATCTCCTCCTCTCATTCAGAAATTGTGTTGGGATTTTATTTGATTCTTTTCCCCATTCAAATGACTCTTCCCAGTTGACCCTGCAACCTTGGCAGCGTGTCCCGGGAGGCCCGATGACATGCCTGTAACAAGGAGCTTATTGCGCGGCGTTATTGCCCGGGCATCTGGAAAGGTTTTTTTTTTTTTTTTCTTTCCGGTGGGGGGCCCGAGGGCGCATGTGATGGCGCTGACAGGTCCCCGGGACTCCACTGTCACTGTCAGGAAGCCAGCGCGTCGGCGTCAAAACTCCCGCACCTGCAGTTTTCTTAATGGAGGCATGACGCCGTCACGCTTGTGCATGTGCAAACCTGCGGCACGTGCACGTGCTGAAAGGAAAACAAAACGTTGTTGTTGCTGCAGTGTGACAGGAACATGCACACACACACACACATATGTAAAATGCGTGCGCACGCACGCACACACACACACACACACACAACCTGGTGAGTCCTTGGGGAGCCCCTGACAGCTCTGCCCTGAGCTTCCAATCCGTCTCGGGGAGCTCCAAACACCCAGTGCAATTACTCGTTCTTGCTGACTGCACCTGCACGACATAATTGAGAAAGCTACCGGGGCTTTGTCACTTAAGGTAAAGATGTAAAAGAAAAAAAAAGAAAAAATGAAATAGCTGCTCGCCCCGGCTAAGATGCAGAACTGCTGCGAGCGCGTCTGGACGCACGTGATGAGTTGGTTGATCTGTGCTTCAAGGTGTGTGTGCCCGTGTGTGTGCCCGTGTGTGTGTGTGTTCTAGGACGCTCGCACATTTGTGCATCCTCTGTTCAAACATGTGACATCGGACCATTGAGGACAGAGAGGGCAGCGGATTGCATCCGCGGTGGCTTTCTCTACTGGAGAATCTGCAAGATTCAAAGGCTGCAGACGTGACGTGAGATGATCCCATACGTCTGATTGAGTTTGCCTTTCACTGGTTTGAAAGTCGAGATTTAAAGATTGGAGATCTAATTAAGCTCCGATGTTGCAGTCGGTGCCGGGTTTCCAGGGACCCCGGGAACGGGAGAATCCCTCAGTCTTTCTTTAATGAATACCGGCAGCAGGTCATTGTCTGTAATGAGGAAATGGACTCGGAGCTCATTAAATGCTTTTGATCCCCCTCCCATGTGATGCAAAAAAGGAGGTTCCGGCGAAAGGGAACAAACAAAAAGAACAGATATCCTTATGTTAACGTGGTCCAAGATGGACTTTTTTTTACGATTGACGTCACTCCCCCTGATTAACGGTCGGCCAGGGTTGCCGTTTCATTTGTGGCCAGCCATTAGAAAGCTTGCGTCTCGTTGGTTTATATCTACTGTACGAGCTTCCCATCTAAATGATGTCGAGACGAGATTAAAAAAACACGTTTTATGTGTTTGAAGGGATGGGGCCGTACTTTTTTCGGCCAGGGCCTATTACCCAAAAGGGCTGTCGGTGGAAATTGGTGTAATTGTGTGTTAAGTGGAGCTTTTTACAAGTGGGTGCGCTTATTATGTCCTTTTCAAAGTTTTTTTTTTGTTTTGTTTTCCTGCATCCCCTCCACGCGCGCCTCCTTGCCTTGCGTGTCTTTCCTTAAAATATAGATTCCGATTTTTCCAAACAAATAAGATAAATGCCTAAATGAGAGCCTTTTTTCCGAGAAGGATTTTGAAAGCTTCCCATGGCGCCGGCTTTTGTCTGTCGTGCTCTCATACAAGAAAAAACAAACGAGTCCTCACCAAGTGAACTCGGGCGCAGCACATTTGGATTTGTTCGCATGTCGGAGAATCTCGTTTTTTAAAGTCCTCTTAAAAAAAACTTTCCGCTTAGATACTGCAACCGTACCGGTCAGGTGAGGAATCATTTTAACAATTATGTAAAGACGCACATAAAAGTTAAAGTTTCGGTGGACGTGTCTTTTAATTTTTTTTATATGCAGTATATATATATAGTTTTGAGAACAACTGACATCGGCTGCTTATGGTCGAGCACATTTTAACATGGTCTTGACTTTGCCTGCATAAATTCATCAACGCAGCACGACCTGGCCTTTTTTCCGCTTCCCACCGATCGCCCTCGCAGTGTCACTCGCCCACAGAAAGGTTGCTGCTCTTTTTCTTTCCCCCGTGCCACTGAAGCAACAGAAGCAATTAAACCTGGGCGTTCGAGGTCCTGCTTTCAAGGCGAATGAGAGGAGAGGGAGCGATAAAGAGGAGGGGAGGAAAAGGGTAAGGTCAGGCGGGGGGGTAGCATTAAATCATCACTGATTCAGCCGATTAATTATTCACTCAAACTCTTCTGTGATTGTGTTGCTTTTCTATTTTAAATGTATACGGATACATACAGATACTGCACAGACAGAGTTCCGTGGTGGGCTGTGGTCAAAATGTTTATTTAATATTGATTACTTTGCAAAGTGAGTGCAAACATAATATGTCAACCTTTGGTCTCTGGCTAAAACACACATTTCTTTTTCATTTCTTTTTATTTTCGTGGTTTCGCTGTGGCTCCGTGTCTGTGAGCCAATCGCAGCCTTGAAAGCCCCCGCGCGGCGCTTTCCGAGTGTGACCCCATCAAATCTGCTTTTATTTATAGTAAAAGAAAACAAAAAAAAAACAACAAAGGGAACTACCGGCTCTAAGTGAGCCGGAAACGCTTTTGTCATTGTATAGAAGCTTTAAAAATAGTAGGTAGGAAGTGTATGTTGTTGATCTTGGATTTTACAGAAGTGGGTTTGGCACATTTTTACATGCCGACACAAAACACCTCTAAGGATTCTTTTTTTGCACGGACCCTTGTGCCCCCCCACTTTTTGTATCCCTGTAAAGGAAAAGAAAAAGGTCAGCCAGGATGAAGGTGAACACATTTGTCCGTCGACCCCCCAAGCCGGGTTTTGTCTTCATCTGAAGTGAGCCCCTCATATGCCGTCGTCTCAGAGCTGCGGCGAGGAGGCGGATCGGCGGTAATTACTCACGAGCTCCTGAGTTCATTACCAGCCCCAATGAGCAATAACCATCCCTCAGTTAGCAGGGAGCGCAATAACCCATTTAATTTCATAATTATCGATTGCTTTGGACGGCCACACCGAAAGGGCAAGACCATTTCATTAATTCATTTGATCTCTTTTTTTTTTTCCTTTGTCGGCGAATGCGAAAGGTGCTCATGTCGAAAGAGAGGACAGGGAGACCCCGCGGACCGCTGTCTCTCTTTGAGCGTCTCGACGACAGACAAGAGAAACGCACACAACATACCTACACACACACACACACACACACACCCACACACACATTGAGGAAATCATACGCTTTTTTCACATAGGGCCAAAAAAAAAGTTGGACCACAATTCCCCCTCCTTGCATCCTTCCATCCTTCCGCGCCCTGTCACAGCCACAAATTCCTGACTCATCAGGCCCCACTTTCACGCACCCTCTGCTGGGCTAAATTATTGGCCCCTTTTTAATAAGGCTATGGATTGTTTGAGGAATGGAATGGGCGCCTCCGTTGATTATATCGAAGGCCTGTTGTTTTATATCCCGCGAATGTCAGATTTCTGCTATTTACATCCCTCAACTCCTGCGCGCCGGCGAATGGTTATTGATTTTGCCAGAGATGAATGGGGGTGGGCGGAGGGGGGCTGCGAGGAATTAAAAAACGAAAAGACCCCCCCCCAAAAAAAGGGGGGGGGGGAGCACAGGGAGGAGGGGGGTGGAACTGGAGGAGAGAGACCGGAGCACGTTAATGTAGATTAAGGCAGAGAAACTAAATGCTCATATTCCACGAGGTTTGATTTAGAGTCAACGTTTGCTCATTTTGGTGACAGTGCCCTTACAAAGGAATTCTATATTGTATATATTTGATGGAAAATAAAATCGAATAAAATATACATTTCGGGGCAGGCTTCCTCCTGCAGTCTCCTGCATTTGCGAGATCCTCGTCAACCCCCCCCCCCCCGAACCCCCCCCGGGTTTTTTTTTTTCCCCCCA
>JAFBJU010000129.1:260842-323265 GCA_016785305.1 Colistium nudipinnis
GGGCGGAGGGGGGCTGCGAGGAATTAAAAAACGAAAAGACCCCCCCCCAAAAAAAGGGGGGGGGGGAGCACAGGGAGGAGGGGGGTGGAACTGGAAGAGAGAGACCGGAGCACGTTAATGTAGATTAAGGCAGAGAAACTAAATGCTCATATTCCACGAGATTTGATTTAGAGGCAACGTTTTCTCATTTTGGTGACAGTGCCCTTACAAAGGAATTCCATATTTTATGTATTTGATGGAAAATAAAATCGAATAAAATATACATTTCGGGGCAGGCTTCCTCCTGCAGTCTCCTGCATTTGCGAGATCCTCGTCAACCCCCCCCCCCCCCCCCCCCCAGAATCCCTTGCGTGTTTTTTTTTTTCCCCAAACTTGGAAGCATGAGCCAGGGCTGCTTTAGAGGTCCCGAAAAAACCTGCGCAACATCGGCCGTTGTTTCACTTTCGAAGGAAGCGGATGAGCCCAGCTGTTCAGATGGAGCGAAGGAATCCGTTCCGTCGGATTTTTCGTGTCTAACATTTAAAGCCGAGGAAAAAAACATGGAAACAAATTCTTCACTTTGCTTTTCACGATCTGACATCAAAGAACGATGCTGAGCGTGGATCCCACTCTCACCTGCAAGACCCATCCGCAGGAGCTGATTTGATGCTTTACTTTACTTAGTTACAAACTGATATGCCATTTGAATGTCACCCCTGGGCTCTGGGAATCTGTCATTTCCTATTTTCTTTTTGAATTTGTCCGCGTGTCTGTGACGGAACGGTCAGCACGTGCTGTGCTTCGTGCGCGAGTGTGTGTGTGTTTCATTAACTCTCATGGCATGTTGCATTTGTGCCGCGATTCAAAGGCCACTGCTCTGTGAATGAGTCAAACTTGTGAATCGTCCACAAAACGCACCGTAATGTAGGAGGGGGAAGCTCAACACACTTGAAGAGGCACAAATAAAGCGCACACACACATACACACACGCCATGCATATGTACACCAGAGGGGTGTCCTTTCTGAGCTCCGATGTTGAAACGCACAGTCCTCACGGCATGAACGTTCTCTAACCTTCCCTCATAATGATTTCTCCCATATGGTTCCTCCTAATATTCTGCTCGGAGCCAACTCGCTTGAACTAACACACACAAACACAATCGCACACACGCAGGCGTGCACACACACACACACACACACGCGCGCGCGCGCACACACAATCGCAAGCAGCCCTTCTGTGCTACATTAACTACAAACCTCATTTCCCCACAAAGAGAAGCCACCGGCTGAAAATTGGCTGGGACGAGTCATTAAACCTGTGTCTGACTCACACACTCGCGCACATGCTCTGTGCGCACACCAACACGCACGCACACACATTCACCTGTTGTACAAATGGCCCCACCCACCTGTGTCGGTGCAGCAGGTAAACATCCCGGCACCCGGCGACAAACGATTGCCCCCGTTGATGGAGGAGGGCCAGTGTTCGCGCGCGCGTGCGTGCGTGCGTTGTCCTGAAGTGAGTGTGCATTTGTGCGTCCTGGCTCCCAAGCCTTTCAGTGTTCACTTTGTGTGTGTTTTGTGTAGACGTACAAGACGACCATAAAATGATGTACTGGTAGCTGGTAGGAGGGTATGGGCGATTAGGATACATGGAAATGCCCACTGGGAGAGATAGGGGAGAAAAATGGGGTAAAGGGGGGAGGAGTAAAGGCAGTTTTGAGGTGAAGGAGAGTAGCAGAACATAAAAGGAGGACAAGGGTTAGAAAAATCTGACAGGGACAAAGGGGAGGAAGAAGAGGAAGAAGGGGAAGGAGCCACGCTGAGAGATGATTGATGGCTCCGAAACCCCGCTGGCCTCAGATCAGCCACCCGGAGCAGTCGGGGGACACATTGAAGTTGAAGTCAGGATGGTGCGGAGGCTGGAACACGTTCACGCAGGGGAAAAAAAACGGCACACAGAATGCGACTCTTTCCACCGCGGGGCAACACGTCGATTGTTTTAACGCCCCGTAAAAAGGGAGCGGTAAGGCTGTGGAGAGACGGACTGATTAGAAGGTATTTCGGAAAGTTCAAACAACACCTTTTATGTCGCCATTATTCTCGTCAAACATTTGTTTTGGAACTTTGTTATACTACGGTGCCGTGGGCCTGGCCCTCGTCCCAAAAAGGAACCGAGCGCGAACTCATTCGAGTGGAGCGGTTTTTACCTCGGCACAGAGGGAGGCTGGGAAGCTTACGGGAGGTCACGCCGACCTTTTTATTAAGTCTTTGAGGAGTTCTATCTATATATACTAGCACTGTATTAAAATGTACATAAAAGCCCGGAAATCTCGTAAATTTGACATTCGTCATTAAATGCGCGTGAAAGTTTCACCATTCTATTAACCAAGGACGACCTGCTAGTTTCAAGAAAAAAAGTCAAAGTACCCAGACCGGAGTTTAATCTGAGCCATCAGTCATTTTGTAAGGTGAGGTGATTTTTGTCTTTTTTTTCTTTTTTTCTTCTACCTTCTTCTTGCGGTGGATATCTCCGGTTGGAATGAAACCTTCCTAATTTCATACACAGCAGGCGCATCGTGAGCGCTGAGCCTTTAAGCAGTGCGAGTGCCTCGTCAGCACCACCTCAGGAGAGTGCGCGCGCGTGTGTGCGTGCGTTCTGAGTAGCAGAGAAGATGATGAGGATGATGATGGTGAAGGTGACGGGGGGAGTGGGGTGGGGGCAGAGGCCCGTGTGCCCAGTAATAACCGTCCCCACCATTGATGTGGTCCAGGCTCCCCGGGTTCGTTTGAAGCCGGCCGCGTGGGAGTGCGGTAGCCGAGGTGGGGGGATGTGTGCGCGAGTGGTTCGTGATGTGGACGGTGGCTCCTTCTCGGGACGGTAGTGGAGGATTTTTTTTTTTTTTTTTTTTTCTGTTCATTTCCCAGCTGCCCAGTAATAACCGTCCCCACCATTGATGTGGTCCAGGCTCCCCGGGTTCGTTTGAAGCCGGCCGCGTGGGAGTGCGTTAGCCGAGGTGGGGGGATGTGTGCGCGAGTGGTTCGTGATGTGGACGGTGGCTCCTTCTCGGGACGGTAGTGGAGGATTTTTATTTTATTTTTTTTTGCTGTACATTTCCCAGCACGGAGCATCCTGCGCTGCTGGCAGTTTGAAAAAAGCAAAAAACAATTGGAAGAAGATGTGAGTTTTTGCATAACGGTATGCGAATCGCTGCTTCCGTTGTTTGGTTGCCACGCCGACATCTTGTTTCTCGCTCATTCGTCGACGCATCCCTCACATGTGAGCCTGAAACCCAATAGGCACCTGTACTCAGTCGGCCATTACGGCTCAACGCCCAGAGTTCACAGCCCCTCTTCCGCCGCTGAAATATGTAAAACTCTTCTCTCCAATTGTTGAACAAGAGTTTCTACAATCCATATCCTCTGTTTTCCTTTGAAGCAATCCGTTTAGGGCTTTTGTTGAAATCAACTCCCATAATTGATATCGTCTATCATTCATCTGTTCCCTAGCAACTCACTGTGTTTAAATCTCGTGATTATCTCACGACTGCCTTTTTTTCCTTTTTTTTTTTTCCTCGGAAGTGATGGCGTCTGAGCAGGAGGGGATTCACTTAAACGCAATGCCTCCCTGCTATCGCGCCGAATGTCATGCGACTGAAAAAAAACAAAAAAAACTTGAAGCTACCAGGGAGCCGTGTCCTTGCGAATGCGAATTTAGCGATGGGTGCGAAACTGCAGCGGCAGAGGACGAGGAGCGCGACAGGGCGGCAAGGATGAAAGAGGGAAGGGGCCAGCAAGAGGCGCAGATGTACTTGTACCTGTCCTGCTTTCGTCACAGCCGCTTTCCAAAGACACCGGTCTCTGTCATTGTTGCGAAAATCCAGGAAGAATGGTGTGAGATGGGATTAAGTTGTAATTCAATTTCAGGAGATTCAATTCAAACGCTTTAGGCTGGAAAAAGCCCGGAACTCTTAGGCCCGCGTGCCAGCATCGTAAGTGGGTTATACAGCTGAGTTTTTTTTTTTTTCTATTATTCAGCGACTATGCACAGGGTATTTGTATAAACTTTACTTTACTTATGACCATTGACGCGGGCTCTCCTGCAGCATTTAAACGTGACTGGGGAAAAAAAAAAAAGAAGAAGAAAAGAAATAGAGCATCGCATCATCTCGGACTGTAAAGTCTTTCTCGCCTCTTCTTTAGTGAAGGCGCGTTATCTATTAGTTATGGATGTCCTTAAAGTCAATTCGGGAACTGAAACTAGGCTGTTTGACCGCAAGAGGAAGACAAAATATTAAAATAAATAAAAATAATTGTCCTATGCAAATACGCCAGCCAAAAATGATCTTTTTTCTTTTCCTTCTTTCTTGGTCTGCTGAACAGAAATGAAAATGCAGTGGGAAAAAATGATTGTCTCCCACCAGATGCCCCCCCCCCCCCAAATCGACATGTTCGTTTACGTCTGGGCGACGCACCCTGTTGTGTTTAGTTTTTTTGTTTTTTTTAAGTAATTATGGCGGTAGCAGAGGTGGGGATGGGAAAGGTCGTTGGTGTGAATGATCATGGCTGGACGTTCTGTCACGAGAAATGCTCACCTTGCGAATGAGGTCAGAGCAGCGTTGTCCCTGTGGCCGTAAAAAAAAACAAAAAAGAAAATCAATGTGAGAGAAAAAGGTTGCAAACCCATGTCTGTCAATATCTTGTCTGCTCGCCGGGGTAATGAGCTTTAATAATTGAAGTTATGCTGAAACGAGGAATGCTAGACATCTTGTAAATATATACTTGAGGGGACACACACACACACACACACACACATACATATATACCCTGGAGCTGTCAAGTGGCTGTGGCCCCGTGTCACCTGGTACATTAATGGGGGGGGGGAGGCAATGGCTCAATACTGACGGTGTCCACCGCTGAGCCCTGAAAGAGATAGAAGAAAAGGGGGAGAGGGAACAGAGAAATGGATTGCTGAGGGCGGAGAGAAAAAAAAAAAAAAGGGAATTGGTAAACGAGAGAGAGAGAGAGAGAAAGAAGATGAATTTGACACACTTTTCGAAATGAGCCAGGAGAAAAGAGCATTTACAGTAGAGCGTGTCCCTATGAATGCTAATGCTCCTGCACGTCATTTCCTACTCTGGCAAACACAAGATTGTGTCTCTCTTTCTTTGTCTTTCTGTGTGTGTGTGTGTGTGCGTGTTTGTGTGCGTCTGTGTGTGTGTGTGTGTGTGTGTGTGTGAGTGATATCGGCCGATATTGGCTTGCCGAGTTGTTTTCAACTGACTTTTAACCTCTCCCCTCTGATCTTTTATCGCCGCGCGCAGACGTAACCTTGCTCACACGCACGACACACACACACACACACACACACCATGACGCAGGTTTTAATAACAGGTTATTACAGGCAGCCTCTAACCTTTCATCGCACACAGACGTGCGCGCCTATTGATCGGACCAATTTCCAACCCAGACTTCCTTTAAGTTTGTTGCCGCCCTCAAATCATTTCATCTAATAACTCCTCGGTGTGTGTGTGTGTGTGTGTGTGTGTGTGTGTGTGTGTGTGTGTGTGTGTGTCTGTGAGGTGGTCAGCAAATCTCATTTATCACCATAGCTCAGGTCCCCTCACTGCCATTCTGTCGCCACAGCGCCTGAACCCGCGGCAATATGGAGGATCACGGAGGAGAGGAAAGCGCACTAATCTTTGCAGAGCCAACGATCCATAAAGCAATATTGGAGTTTATGAGCTCTCAATGTTGTTCAATATGGGGGCAAGTTCAACCATGCAATAATCAGTTGTTTGCTTTCTTGGGTCGTTTTTTTTCCTTCCCCACGCGCTTATTTGGAAATTCGTGTACTTGGTGTGTGTACGTGGGTTAGGGCTTAGCAGGTGTGGACAGGAAGGTCACGTGCAGGTGGGCGACGCTGAGTGACCTTTGATACACCTTTAATCTCGCTATTCCTATCCCCATTTTACAATATGTTAATTCGGTTGACTCTACTCAAACCTGGAAAAAAAAAATTCCGATAGTTGTTGAAATGTCACAGACTCAGAGGACCAAACTATTTATTTATGATTTTTTTCTATCTGTAAGCCGACGCGCGCAGGGCTGGAGATACCATTGAGGGAAAAAAAAAAAAAAAGACACGATAACATGTTGGTAAGAATATGCCGGATTTGATTTCGATAAAGAGGAGTTGACCTTCAGTGTGTCGTTCAGAGTAGATCCAAGACACTAAAGAAAAAGTGTCAGCTTGTTTCTCGTCTTCAGCGGAGGAACATAAAATCATCTATGCTGTCACCTGCTCGCCAGAAAATGTCTCAATCAGTCCAGTTGGAGTTGACGTGTTGTGTTGTAGTGGGTTTAAATCGAATTGGGCTTGGCGCGCGAAGCATCCGAAGTTGTTGGAAGACGCGGCGGAATGATGATATTCGGGGGGAAAAAAAGTTGACAAGCCAAAAACAACAGTTGCCAGTTGCCGACGATATTCATCTTTCGAAAATGAGGTCTACGCGAAGCCCAGGCCAGCGACCAAACTTTAATGAGAATTTTAATTACAACGAGCAAAACGCCGCTCCAGCGGGCGCCACACACACCCCCGCACCCACCCACCCACGGCACAGGAGCCTCGTGGCCGCGCCAGCCGAGGGGAGCAGATGGTGGCGGGACTTGGGGGGGGGATGCTGACTGACTGGTGGCTGGCAGCGAAAAACCTCGACTCAGTGGCTGGAACAGCGGGAGACGCCGCCGGAGTCGACTGCCATGCTTCCTTCGATCGTTTTTCAGAGTCAGCGCCATTTCCCATGTGTCCTTTACCTCCTGAGTTTAAAAATCCACCCCTTCGCTGGAGCTCAGTCAACATGAGCACGCAGTTGTAGGTGTCTATAACTATTTGCTATGTAATGATAAAAAGGATGTTTGGGGGCTGCCGGGAGATGATAGAGAGTGAGACGTGCACAGGTGCCCCCCCCCCCCTCCATCTTCACATTGCATAGTTAGTCCTCTGCCCTCTCTCTACTCCTCTCCGTCCCTTGTCTCACTTGTTCTTCACATTTTTTTTCAACACCCTGCTACACTGCGGTCGCCGAACCGTGCCGCTTTTATTTAAAAACCAGCTGAAAAAAGTGCGGTCAAAGAAATACGCTTGCTGGACTGAATATAAACTGGAGGAAATAAAATGTGCCTCATTTCACGCATTTAACTCACCTTGGTTGACTATATGTGATCAAAATAGATTTCTCTGTGGAATTTAAACTGAATGACTGATTTTCATGTCTTCACCCAAGCGTTTTCTTAACGTTTGCATTCCCCGCCAAGTTAAGTTATTCATTCGAAGGTTCTTCGGCTCAATCCCTTTGAGGTTTTACTTGGTTTTGAATGTTTCGGTATTCTCAATCTTATCTGTGCAAAAACATAGCTCGTTAAATAACACCTTTTATTTTTTTTCGTTTTTGCCGCTAGTTTGCCCCGGCACGCAGAACAAGCTGAGCACTCTGTCCGACCTGGACCAGCAGTACCGCACCCTGAAGAAGCTCTACGAGAACTGCGAAGTCGTCATGGGCAACCTGGAGATCACCAGCATCGATCGAAACCGCAACCTCTCATTCCTCAAGGTAGGCACGCAGAGTTAAATATAGTTTTGTTTTTCGCGCCAGATGTTTGCTGCATGTCATTGTAATCGACGGGTTGCAAATGTAGATTTCGCAATGACTCCATAACAGCCTCAATAAATGGATGGAAAGATAGTTTTGACATCCCGTCCATGATTGCACGGGATATAGTTTCGAGAAATCTAACAATGAACTCGTTTCAACACTAGTTATAACAAAGTCCAAGTATTACCATGTAACAACTGAAAACTACAAGCAACATCTACAGTTAAAGCGTGGAGAAATAGAAATATAAACTCCCAACACTGAAATTAGCAAGTGTCGTGTTTCAGCACCATGGATAGAGACACAGAGCGCACGTGGAGGTTAAATAGACTTTTTGAGCAATAACTCCCCCCCCCCCCCCCACACGTCTCATTGTCTCACAAAGCTCAACCCCTTACAGCTCCCTTTACGAGACCTTCTCTTGGGCCTGAGGACACTTTTACTTCTAAAGATGTTTTGCTTAAATATTTTTTTTTTCTTTCTGAAGGGTGTTTCAAATATGGAACCAGATTGGGTTCGGCCACTTGTTCGCTGGACGAGAACTCCTCAATACTGATTGAAGCCCTTTGCCAGTGCAAGGCATATATTATATGTGTCATGCTACGTGGGACACTGCTATGGAACTAATGATGAGAGGCCGCGATATGAATTGCTGTGGAAGTGGAAGTGTGCGAGACACCGCAGGGAAACGAGCGATGCTCTGAGTGTAAAGCTCTGTCGCTCTGTTCCCCTCGGACACTGTTGTCCCACGGGTATGCAGCTGCTCTGCGTGTGTGCGTTAATTTTTTTTAATTGCACGTGCACATACTGAATGTGCCACCGGGCCCCGCCCCCCCCCCCCCCCCCCCCCCCCCCCCCCCCCCCCCCCTGCTGTTTAATGAAGTGAGGTGTACTCTAATTACTGGGCCAGCGCTATCAAATGAATACCATAAACAGTCCCATTAGGCCCAGCGTCATTAGGGAAACAATTAGGCATCTGGGGGATTGTTAAGTGGATGTGAGGGAGAGAGGGGGTGGGTCATTTGGTGGCTGTGTGGTTGCCATGGTAAATCTGTAGCCACCACCCTATTGGTCCTGGAGAAAAAAGCGAAACTCCACCATGTAAAGCATTTTTTCGCTTTTTAGGGTGGATTTAGAAAAGGATGACATGTGACAAGATGATACTTACGATCTGGAAAAATATATATATATTTTTTTCATTTTCATTATGCAGTTAAAAACATGCCCCAGACTCCAAAGAAACACCCACTAGACTGGTTCAAGCAAAGTTCAACATCAACATGCACGCATTATACACACATGTGTAGAGCACACATTTTCAGCAGACACAACTACACCCCGCTGAGCGGCAGGCTGTCGGGGAATGGCTAAGCAGAACTGATGCACTTGGACTCCGAATTGCCCCCGTGCGAAGGAACACACAGTGCGGATGGTCGTGGTGTGGATTTCTGCAGAAAAGAGTCGGGACGGAGGAAAAACTGGAATGGAAGCGAGGGGGGGGGGGTGCTGGGGGCTTTCTAGTTTTATGACAGGCAAAAAAAGCTGCTGTGCAAAAAATGGCAATGTTCAGCCACCATGCCACAAGGGGGTATCTGTATACTGTGTGTGTGCGTGCGTGCGTGCGTGTGTAAAGAGAGAAGAGGGCAAACCAGGGCAAAAATGGAGGGAGGAGAAGAGTCTGGGATTTTTTTGCCTGCTGACTTGACGACAGTTAGACGGATGACACGATTCCGCAGCTTCTTCTTCTTACAAAACCCATCTCTGCGATTCATCCCTCGTTCTCTGGCTCCTTTCAGCAGATTGGGAACAAAACAGAAATGGGATTACGTTGATTTGTTTAGTTCCGTCTGTATCAGGTCTGGGTCGGTTTGATCTCGCCAAGTAAAAACCTCTCTGTTGGATTTAACCTTGCGTGGTGCAGTTTTAAAAAGAAAATCATTATTGAGGAGCTGTGACATTTTTTTAAAACAGTTATATGATGAGCCCTCTCATCATAGTTCTTTTCTTAACACTTGGTTAATCTCTTCTCAGTTGTATATTTGTGATTTGAATATGGATGCAGTCATTTCCGACACTTTCTAATGGGACCAGACCACAAAAAAAGGAGGGGGGGGGGGCGGGGCCCGCGCCATTGTTTAGTTCCGTCTGTATCAGGTCTGGGTCGGTTTGATCTCGCCAAGTAAAAACCTCTCTGTTGGATTTAACCTTGCGTGGTGCAGTTTTAAAAAGAAAATCATTATGGAGGAGCTGTGACATTTTTTTAAAACAGTTATATGATGAGCCCTCTCATCATAGTTCTTTTCTTAACACTTGGTTAATCTCTTCTCAATTGTATATTTATGATTTGAATATGGATGCAGTCATTTCCGACACTTTCTAATGGGACCAGACCACAAAAAAAGGAGGGGGGGGGGGCGGGGTCCGCGCCAAGTGGTCGGCGCTGGCAAAAAAAAAACAACCAGCTAATGATGTCACCTAGGCTAAAGGGCTCTTCATTAAAGGCCCCGGATCAATCTGGCTGAACCAGATCCGGGGCGGGATGCCAGGGCGGCAGCACACACACACACACACACACACACACACACACACACACACAAGCTTCAGAAATTAAGAGATGAATGACACAGCCACTGAGGTGTATACTTCATGTCTACATGCAGGCCTGAGACACTCTTTACCGAGCTTATCTCTGGCAAACACCAGCTGAAAGAGAGAGAGAGAGAGAGAGAGAGAGAGAGAGAGAAAGAGAGAGAGATGGCTGTTATTAGGATTTTTCTTTCTAACCGGCAACATTTTCTTTTCTTTTTTTCTTCGGTTAAAGAGAGAGGGTTCAGCGCGGCCGAGCAACGGAGCCCAGGGGAAAAATAAAAAGAGAACGGGGGGGAAGAGAGAAAAAGGGCCTCCTCACACCAAAGGCTTCCCATTCTCCTTGGGCTGTATTTCAGCCGCAAAAAAATGAAAGCATCGCAGCGACTCCGCAGCTCCGTTACTCTCAAAGTGAACATCCTCCTCCAAAAAAGGAAAAAAAAAAAAGATTAATAATCTTTTGTGCTCGTATGCGCCGTGCATGTCCTTGCGCCGCTCACTGGGGAGATTTTATATTAGGTTACAAGATAGCGTTATGGGGCCAGCCGGGGGGGGCTGGTGGTGGTGGTGGTGGTGGGGGGGGGGGGGGGGGGGGGAGGTGGGAAAAAAAAAAAAGATTAATAATCTTTTGTGCTCGTATGCGCCGTGCATGTCCTTGCGCCGCTCGCTGGGGAGATTTTATATTAGGTTACAAGATAGCGTTATGGGGCCGGCCGGGGGGGGGGGCTGGTGGTGGTGGTGGTGGTGGGGGGGGGGGGGGAGGTGTTGGTGTGGGGGGTGTAAATGTTGATCTCAGTTTGGCCATGTTCTAAGATTTGTTTTTCTTGAGAAACTTTCATTCATCATCCGAACTTGTCAGCCCCCTCTCGTGTCCTCGCTCTAACCCTCTTTGGATGAGTGTGCAGAGATGTGTGTGTCTTTCTTTAGTCAGCCCTCCTCTGGTCTCCTCCCTCTCGCCATGTGAGCGCGACCCTGTGCTTTTAAGATACTGTTTGGCACTAATTCCGACTTGTCTCTCTTGTCGCCGCTCGATTCACATGTCTGTCCTTCGAAGCGCGGCCCGCCATTCATCTATACGCCCTTAATGGCCACATAATGTACTTTAAAGTTTACAGCACAATGGCTGTCAGAGCGCCTCCGCGCCCCCAAATAATGGCACGGCGAGCCGGAGCGGCGGGCTACGGAGAGGGGGGCGTGACATCCCCGGCGATTCGCAAGGTTTGATTAGCCTCTGAACCAGCTGCGGCGCTCACAAAAAGGATGGGACTGTCGCCCGGAACGGGGAGGCCGTTAGCACCTCGCGGGCGACCTGCATAATTACAGCTCTTAACGCTGGCGGGAAATTAGCACCCCGCTCGCAGCCAGCTGAGCCCCATGCCAGATCACGGTGGCACCGGTATCTTATAGCCCGTTAATTGTGGGGTAGCGGAGGCGTCCAAGTCCAAGAGAAGAAAAGCATAATTCCCACTCTTGTATATGTATAATTTAACTCTTTGTTTCATTGATTTTTTTTTATTTTTTTTCTCTTTCTTGTTCTTCCTACCAGTGGAAATGTTTGTCAGCTCAAAACTTTCAAAGGACACGATGTTCCGTTCCAAATTTAGCAAACAGCCAGTAGGCAAACAGCTTTTAGGTGTGCTATAGTAGTGTGTTAAATAAATATATTGATATTTTAGTATATAAGGATGAGCGGATCGTCCTATAAACTTGATTTATAATTAAATTGCAATTCACCAATGTGTACAACACGTTCCTTCATTTATTCTTATCATTGAACAACCGGTGTAGGTACAAGGACACATTTTTGTGTCGCATATCTGGCAAAATGACAAAATCCCACTTTTCATCACGACAAGTGTGTTGGAGCTAAATGGAGAAAACAGTTTTATTCTCAATCTTCTTTGTTCAGCCAATGAAAATCGAGGAGCTCACAGCGGTTGCCAACTTTTTGGGGGAAAAAAAACTGTTGCAATAAACAGACCCAAAAATAATTGAGAATTCGGGAGCTGCCACTCTTGGGGCCCCGACTCCTGTGGGAGTTGCAGCTCCCGAACTTTAAATGTCCGGGTGTCTTTTTTTACCCCCAGGGGGGTTTGGTAGGTGGTACGACGGAGGCACTGCTCCTGCTCGTTAGCTGGGCTCCTGGTTGTCCAGCCTGCCGCCCTGGAGTTGTTGTTTCCCCGCATTGTGAAAGGTGCACAAACACATACATACATTCATACAGCAGATATTATGGAAACCTATGCGTGGACGCACAAATAAAACGTGCACGCACACAACCTGCCACTGAGTATTCACGCCGATTGCCCCTTTCACCTTATTCATCCCTGCACGAGTGTGTTGCTCTCTTTGTGTGTGTTTTTGTTGTTGGCCTGATCAAAGCAGACACGTGGCGGAGCAGGGGTCTCAGAGGTGAAATTAGAGTCTCGCCGCTTGCTCGGCGCGGAGAGGGGTAAAAGTGATAACCGCCAAATTAAAAGGTACGGCCGTTAAAAACGCGCGCCGCGAACCCAACCCCCTCGCCGTTCATCAAAACGTTCCCACGGCGCGTCGTTTTGCTTATCAAATTGTAAAATATTGTGCATGACACCGGGGCGTAACAAGGGGCGTAATTAATGCACTAAATCAATTCAGAATCACTCAGCGCCGAGTGGACCTGCCGGGACGCCGTCATTATCACCGATTACGGTGGCAGAGGCACGGGGCCAAGAAGAAGGGATGGAGCTCCTCCGCTACCAATCCCGTTCGTCCCCCACTCGCTCCGACGCGCCAGGCGTTAAGCGGCGTGCAAATAGTTTCATTAGCGAGCCGCGATTTTGAATTTCATGTCCTGAAATTAACCTGTGGGTTTTGATGGAGCCATCTAGGTCTAAGACATACTAAACAAAGAGATAATTGCGTGTTCATGGTTAGGTATTTTATTTATATTATTATTTTTTTGAGTCTGATCACTTAACGGATCTTATTTACTGCCACACCACTGAAAGTCTTCTCTCTCACTGAGTGTTTTGCCTTGGGCCGTTTGTTTTCTTCACAAACTTCCCCCTCGCATAAATAAAACTTATAACAACTTTGTTTGAGCAAAATATTGAAAAAACTCCCCAGTGTTTGGTCTCAACTGTTAGAATGACACATCCCACACGCTAAAGAGCAATTCTGCGTTCTGCACACGACGCCATTTTTTCTAAAGGCCCCGTTGGTTGCGTCGGTCTTCCGTGTGCGTCTGGGATCTCAAACACAACTTGCTGATGGGTTCATCATCAGTGGGTTGATGTAGTAGGTTGAGAGGAGATAAGATAAGAGAGGACTTTAACCTTCCAAATGTATTGCTGCTGGAAAAAAGTGCGAAACAAAAAAAAAAAACGCAAAATACAAGGAAATTGAAAATAAACATAACTGTACAGTACAGTCAGCAAAAACGGGACAAAAAGTGCAAAAAGCAAGTAGAAAAATGTTAATAAATAAAAGACCAGAAGGTTGAACTGGATTGTGGAGCGCAAAATCGTAGCACAGGGCTCTCTGCAGAGTACTTCCGCTTCGTCCTTCTTCAGGGCCACAAACAAAAAAACGTCTTGGCAAGGTACAAATGAATAATAGAGTTTCTCTTGTCCCAGTCTTGTCTCCGACAGCTTCCCATGAACTTTCTGATATCTTCAGATCTCAGCACATGAATGGACGCATTATGGAGCGCAGTCCATGGGAATGAGCAATTTTTGCGTCCGGCTTGTGTAACGGGGCTGAGATCCTACGCCCCCCTTTCAGAAGGCGGCGAACGCACCGCGCCGCTACAGGATGCACGAAGCATGCATATTGAGCTTTGACGAGGTTTCCGTAAGCTTTCGTGACGCGCTGGCTTTTATACGTTTTTTTTTATTTCCCACAGTTGGATCCAGCCAAAGTTGAATTCCCGCGAGTGCCGTCGTTGATTAAAGCCACCCGCTATTATGCACGTGAACTCCCGGTCCCACGCTATGCGCATGCGACGCGTTCTTGCTTCAATTATAGTCTCGCATTTTGTATTATTCTTAGGGTAATGACGGTGGCACAGGATGGCGACAAAAAACGACACATTTGCAGAGACTAAAATGCACAGATATAGTTTTAGAGTTTGGTGGAGGAGTTGAACTGAGGCTCTTTAAAAATGGGGGAGAGCTTTGTGTGTGTGTGTGTGTGTGTGTGGCAGCAGTAACGAGTTACTGAGGACGTTGCAATTGGAATCATTTGCCCACGTTTTACTTCCACCTTAAAGTCCAGGTACATTAACGGAGCAGAACATCTCGACGCTCCTTCACCGCCGGTGGAGGCTGTCATTGTAAAGGTTGGATGTTTCAGAGCCACTTAGCACTGGACATGCTCGAGCATCTCGTTTTCTGTTCATCCAGCTTCGGGAGCGCTCTGCCGGGTATCTATATTTAGAGGCAACTACTGCATATCTTCTAAATTGCTTCATTAAAAAAAAAAAAATCCTCGTAAAAGCCACTCTGGCATCAGATTGTTTTTTACACCGAATGTGACGGGGGGGGGGGGGGGGGGGGGGGGGGGGTCTGGGAAAAAAACACCTTTTTTTGTGGGGGGTCAGAACATCTCGACGCTCCTTCACCGCCGGTGGAGGCTGTCATTGTAAAGGTTGGATGTTTCAGAGCCACTTAGCACTGGACATGCTCGAGCATCTCGTTTTCTGTTCATCCAGCTTCGGGAGCGCTCTGCCGGGTATCTATATTTAGAGGCAACTACTGCATATCTTCTAAATTGCTTCATTAAAAAAAAAAAAATCCTCGTAAAAGCCACTCTGGCATCAGATTGTTTTTTACACCGAATGTGACGGGGGGGGGGGGGGGGGGGGGGGGGGGGTCTGGGAAAAAAACACCTTTTTTTGTGGGGGGTGTAAAAGCCACTCTGGCATCGGATTGTTTTTTACACCGAATGTGACGGGGGGGGGGGACAGGGGTGCTGGGGAACTAAACTCCATGTTTGCGCGGTGCTGGAACTGCGGCCCCTGCCAGGAAGTGGGACACACACTTTGCGCCTTCAAATGGTGTTTGCGGCACGTTACGTGCGCTACGTGTGCGGCTCCTTGGATTTTTTTCTTCGTACCTTTGCCTTCATTAGGCTGGGATTGCCATACCCCGTTGTTGTCTTCCAACAACCACCAGGCTGGTTCTGTGCAGAGCTAATTATGCCATCTCACATGCCCAATGACGTGAAGGCGTGAATACCCTGAGTTGGAGTGAAAAATAGCGGCGTCTAACACCGCGCCCACAGTGCCTCAACCGAGTTGGTTGGAGTATGGCGATTTCTTCCTTCTTCTTGTTTGTCTTATCGCACCGGCCTTCTCTTTCCGCTGTCCTTATTTGACTGTGATTCCATGAGAGCTTCCGTCGAGTCCATCCCGTCTAATTATTATCTAGCGTATTGTACACGTTCCTGAAATATGCATGCTGAGAGCGCACGCTCCTCGCCAATATTCTTCAACGCGCGCCTCTGGAGATATTTCCACTTTGGCTGAAAACTCATTGCAACCATTTACATCCCGCTCGGTAATCCTCCCTGATACTCTGTGTGGCTGGAACATACTTCTTAGAGCACTTCATAAGAGTTCACAGTATTATTGTGAAGATCTTGTTACACTTCTCTTGCGGTCTTATTATTTTACAGGGCAGGTTTTTGCCCAGGTTTTTTTTTTGTTTGTTTTGCCCCTTATCCGTCGTGTGCGCTTTATCTCACGATTCACTCTGCAGCCAAATTCATTTATAATACTAACCCACTCACTGTAAAAAAAAAAACACACACACACGCGTACGTCTGCAGATGCATGTAGAACACACTTATAAACAGGGATAGACGCACGCACACACACACACCTCCGAGCTGCCGCGAATCAGGACATCCATCTCCGATTAGGGGCAATTTGACTCTAAATTAATGACGGAGTTTAGCGCTGAGACGTGGCGCGCCTCACAAAGCGCTCATGATGCCGCCGCTATTATTCTCTTCCCAGCGAGGCAAAGGAAAAAACAAACACCCTGCCCAACTGCAACACACTGACGCGCACTCATACTGTATAAAGAGACAAGGCCGATAAAATCCGACATGGCTCTAATCAGTCCCACAGCTGCCTGTTTACATGTCCTGAATATAGATTATGAGTTCCCTTGCGTGATTGGCTGCTCAAGTGTGTGCTGTTGTTATTCAATTGGAGCTTTATTTGTGCGAAAGTGGCGGAGGACAGTGGGGTATTTTCAAATGGGAAGATAGGTTGGTTGAAGAGGAAATTATTCGGAGCTGAAGATTCGGATTTTGACCTTTGGCCTTTTCCGATATAGATCTTTAGAATGTTGATTCCTCTTTGAGCTCAGCAGTAAGAATCATGAGTAATCATAGCAAATGACCCTGACGTCATAATCCTTTCCTTCGCCAAAGAAAATTTCTTTTGGAATCATAGGAAATCATCCTGGACTTTTTAAATATTTCAGATGATAATATCATTTTTTTAACACATCTCTTTTTGATGTGTTAATCATCATCACATTTTTTCTTCTTTCTTTTATGTGCCTGTCAGTACGCCGTGGAGTTTTTTTTTTTTTTTGTTTGTGTTCCCGGAAGAATTCCATTTACAAGCCGCTCTCTGTGGTACAACGTCAAAATCGCCGTGTCAGCTCAGTGAAGATGTGTGAAGCAGTCAGCCGTGAACGTGAACTCTGGTCAGGATGTGAAATGACATAATCTTCTGCCCGGCAATTCAATGAAGCAAGTTATGATGATGTATTTATTGATATATTTAAAATATCTTATTCGAAAAAATAATTATATATATTAGTATCAATGCTTTATTCCATTATTTATTCTATTCTTGCTTATGTGGCATCTAGAATTGTCCCCTCCCCTTTTTGGGGATCCCGCCAGCGCTCCAAACAACTGCACCTTAAGCTGGCATGGTCATGAATAATGAACGATTTATATATGAGATACGGGAGCGAGGTGCTCGGGGAGAGAGGATGCTTCCCGATTTTTTTTTTCCCACCATTGCTATTGTCAGGGGAGCGGGAGCCCGCCTGTGGCTGACGTGCACTAGCTTTGTCACATTACTACATTATGCAGCGTCCCCGAAGGCTACAGCATAATGCAATATGCCGCGTTCGACCACTGCCGGCGTGGCCGCAACAGCTTCGCTTCATGAGTTATGTATAAGGATCAGATACTGTACTGTCGGTAACGGGCCGCAAGCTTTTCCCCCTTTGGGGTTTTTTTAATATTCCGACTCAGGGTCGCGCTGCGAATGCGTCCCGACAACGCGGGCGCCTTCACGAACGCCCCTCGCAGAAAACGGTCTGGTACGAGATTGTCCGGGCTGCCTGAGACGATAAATATCCACGCCGTAGCACAGCTGCTGCCCGAATCACACCCCTGGATACTACCTCGCACATGCGCGCACACACACACACACACATACACACACACACAAACACACATACAACTGTCATCCCGAAGTCATGATCACCAATATCTTGTTGTTGAGTGTACTGAGTGTATCCGACAAAATTGGCCTTTGATTAAACTTTTTTTTTTTTCCCTGATTTCAGCTGAGACTAGCCTCAACCTCCCCTAGCCGGCGTTTGATGACAATTACGGCGCGGCCTGATTCGAGGCACTCTGCCAGAGAAGATACTCTTGCACTGAAAGCTCCTTCAATTAAAAGTCCTTTGATTGAGCTGAGCGAGGAATTGACTTCCCTTTTCTTTTCTTTTTTTTAACCTAATGTGCTGCAGGAGAAGTGATACCTGAGAGAGAGAGAGAGAGAGTGGATTTCATGACGCTCTGTTGCCACGGACATAAAAAAAGAAATCAATTCTGCGTGGAGTTTAAAACTCGCCCCTCCACGTTTGATGCGGTTCCCATTTGAAGTGAGCAAAAGCACTCCACCCGACCCCCACCTTCCCCCACTTGCACTCTTTTCACCCTGTTGATTCATCTCACCGGAGTACCTCAGGGCACTATCGACAAACTGGAGATGCTCCTTACGAAGAGGAAAAAAAACTCCTCAGTGGGTGGCTCTCGGTGGTTATCAGCAGGTGACATTTTGCGCGACTGGATCTTCTCTCTCTCGCCCCTTTAAAAGTCAATGGCCCCTCGTCTCAAAGGGCTTTGATTTTTATTTAATTTTTTTTTGACGCAGGATTTTCTCCAAAAATAAGAAACACGTCGCAAGCCAGCGGCGGCGGAGGCGGATCGAGGGCGCGCGCCCTTTCCGCCTCTTTCGCGGCGCACGTTTTGAGGCGAATTGGTAAACAGGTCCCCGACCGCCCATTGACTTTGCCGCGGCGCGCGGGGAGCCGGATTTGCGAGCTCCACCCGCGCCGGCCGCATCAAACCGCCGTCTTGCCGCCGACATGCGCCGCTGCACTGTCCTTGACTCGCCGGCAAGAGTGCTCTATATGTATGGAAATGAGCCGTAATCACCATAATATGTGTCCCATCTCTCGTATTTTATAATAGTGTCATTTCGCTTTCTTTTTTTTCGTTCTTTCTCCTGACTTCCACTGCTTTTCCACTTTGGTGCACCTTTCCCATCTCCGTCTCTCACCTGCCCCCCTTCTCCTCCTTTTCTGTCCCCCCAACCCTTCCTCCTCCTCCTCCTCCTCCTCCTCCTCCTCCTCCTCCTCCTCCCTCCGCCTCTATGACTTCTCCTCATGCCATCCACTTCATTTGCACTCTCACTCATCCAGGTGACAGGAACAGGTGCACTATTAATTATGCTTTAAAATCTCTCTGCTCCTGTGCTCTGCTTTTCCGCCACCACCCGCCCCCCCTCCCCCTTTCCACAGAGTGCTTTCTGCAGATGCTTCACCGCACTGCACCTTCTAACCCTAAACTCTCTGTTTATTCTTTCACTTTTACCATCTATACCCCCCCGCCCCCCCTTCCCTCCAACCCACTTCACCGTCGCACATTTTTTTGGTCTCGTTACTGCCCCTCTCGGTATTTTTAGTCCTGGGATGTGGCGAGAACAATTTAATCGTCTTATTATCTCAAGGTATGAAGCGGCTTTCACGTGATCGCGTCTGACTGTCTCATTACATCAAGGCGGCAAATTACGATTTCGCGGCGCCCGGGCTCTCCGTCCGGCGGTAGCATCGAATTACCTTGTTATCTGCGGATATCAAACGTGGATTTTCTCACGAGCACGGCTTAAATGTATCATTATTTCGAGATAACAGAGTCGCGCTTTTTTCTTCTTTTCTTCAGAGATCCAGCTGCTGCGCCCCACTGATGTTGTTTAGTCTATCCAAATCAGCTTAGTGTGATGAAAGCAAGCACGGCGGCGAGAGGGAAAGCACAGAGTAGGTTAAAATAAATGAGAGTGAATTAAGTTGGAAGCGAACCCAGTTGAATAGAGAAACACGTATACAAATTAGGAAAAAATGTCGGATCACAGAGAACTGGTTAGGTGTCAGAGGGGACAGCGAGACCCACGTTACGCTGCGGATGGGGGTCAAATTAAATCAGTGCTTTCACTGCTCTTTTTGTCCGCCCGTTGTTACAACCATCTGTACATTTGAGCGCATGATGATAGAGGGTGAAACAAGTTTGGCACTTGCACCTGCACTTTTGTATCCCCACAATTCCCACCGCACCTATTTATCACCACAAATACCCTGGACAACGTTATTTAAGTTTATAAAATGCATTGAACTTTTAATCTTTCTGGTTTGTGTCCCTTTATGGAAAACAAAAAAAAAGCAGCAGCCCCTTTGTCATGTTTTAGATTTCACATTTGGAAACATTGGAACTTTGTTTTTCTTCCTTCCAACTTCATTAATCATGCTATGACCTCGCAGATTTATCTTGTGACCCTTTGGAGGGTGTGCGGGCCATAGATTTAAAAACACTACACTACAACCATGCAATATAAAAATGCTGCTAACATACCGATGCATATGAACAAACAATACAATGATATCTTCAATAGGAATATGTCACTCAGAATTGGCTAGGATTGCCTTTAACTTCCGTTAACATTTGAATGCGGGACCCCTGACTTGTAAAGGAGTCGTTTTTATAATTGTCTATTATTGTCGCACCCGTTGCACCAAACTCTAAGATCGTCTCATAAAAGCCGCATCATTCAGCCGCATTATAAGCATAGGTTACACGCAACCAGACGGCCAGTGCGCAGCGATGATGTTTTGAATTCACACCTCTCTTAAACTGCAGTTTGTTTTATTTTTTAAATCCAAATCTGGGTCGAAGCCCAAAGGCGATTCTTGGGAAGACTTGGGGAGAAATGTGCAGGCAAATCTATTGGCTGTGGTGGCAGTGTTTCCCCGAGTACCCTCGCAGTAAGTTGGGATGAATAAATTATTCTAGACATACCCGCTTTTGGCCCTAAAAGAATCACGCATGCGGCTCGATTAGCTTACATAAGTGTCCGTTAGGTATTGCCGCAGTTAAAGTAGGGGGTTGCCCATTTCTTCTAATCCATCTTTAATTCAGCTTTCACTGCTTCACGCTTGTACTTTCTCTTTACAAGTGCGTTATTTTTTTTGTTTGTTATCATACTACTGATCAAATTCATTTTGCGGTTTATTTCGGTACAGCCGTGAATGGAAATAATACACTAAACACTAAACCATGAATCACCGCTTCTCCATAATGTTGTGAGAAGCATTTTTTATTGTATCTGGAGGGGGTCACAGGTGCCCGGGCGCGGCAGCCTCCATCTCAGTTCATTTCACGTTTCCAAGACAGCACAGGCGCCTTCTATCCTGATTATGGTGTGCGTAGAGTAAATAAAGGCGAACGTCGGCTGGGCTGCCTTGGCCCCGCGATGCCGTGTATCCCGGAGATACAAAGAGCAATTTTACCAACATGTGAAATTCTCATTTCGCCCCGAGGTAAACGCAGAGCGGAGAGGAGACAAGCCTGTCGGGACCGCCTCGGATTCTCGTTTGACTGAGCGCTCAGCGCAGGGCCGGGCTAATTGCATGCGATTGATGGAGAAGAAAGCGCTAGAGGAAATGTTAAACTTGCAAGTGCATCGTGGGTAGTTGACCTGCGTCGACTCAAGTCTCGTCTGTGCCTTGTGGCGTTGTTTTTTTTTTGTTTTTTTTTCACTTCATCAGAAATACATGAGGCTTATCTGTGTGCCACACAACAGCAAGGTATTTTTCTTTCACCTACTTTAATCACAGAGTTATTTTGCGAGAGGATGAAGGTTATGCTCTGTGCGTGTGTGCGACGGTTCACGCGCCCGGTTGGTGCAAAGTTCCCCTCCCACTCACCTTGTTAGGTGTATTTTCCTTTATTTTGCAATAATACGTGGGGGAAACGCGGGAGCGTATCTGTTGTTGAGTCTGAGCACATTCGGCGGGCAGCGTCTCCGAGGTTTCATCCTTCGGCGGGTGTGTTTGTGTTTCTGAAACAGAGCGCGGTTGATGCGGCAGGAGGGGAAATGCAGGTGCTTGTGTTTACTTCCCTCCGGGCCTCCCTCCCTCCCTGCCTGTCCTCCTCCTCCTCCTCCTCCTCCTCCTCCTCCTGGTCTCCCTGCTTCCTACCTCCTCCAGCACAGGGGAATGCAGATCAATATTGATCTAGAATGTGTTCCGAAAAAAAAAAAAGAAAACAACTATTTATGGCCGAGGAGGGAAATGAAATAGTGGCGAACGGAAAGCAAAATGACTGAGAAAGGGCAAAAGTAATCCTTTAATTGAATTAGGTAAATTACAACCAAAACAAAAAAAAATCCTCAGTAACTCTGTTTTTTTCTGTCTTTCTTTCTTTTGCCTGCTCTCTCCCTGTTCTCTTTTTCTCCCTCGCTTCCGCTGGAAGGCTTTCCTGCAGTTGCTAAGCAACAGGGAAACAGTTTTTCTTTGGTTTTTGCCAGCGGGTCCCGGAGGCTGGCAGGGAGAAGGGGGCACAGTGGATGCACTGTGCGAGTCTGCCAGTAGCCGAGTGCGTGCCCACAGCTGGGTCGGGTTATGGAGCTGCCCTCCCCCTCCCTCCCTCCACCCCCGTTCCGAGTCACGCCGCCCGTCGGCAGGCACCTGGGGTTTTTTTGGTTTTGTTTTTTTCCAACGGCTGAGCTAATGATAGCGGGGAGCGAGCTCACCCCCTCTCCCCCCGCAGCGGTAAACAGAAAGGTCACGGCGGGGTTAAAGCGATGAAACGGCATGCCTACTAACCACAGGACCAAATCAACAAGTCCAACCCCCCCCCAAACTCTCCCGAGGAGACGGCCTCTGCTTTGCTTGGCACTGAGTCATAAGTTGCACAGAGTTGCATAAAGTAGCACAATTTGCCACTCTCTAACAAACAATGGAAAAGAATAAATAAATCACAAAACGTACAGGACGTAAAGTTATTTCACCAGGGTTTTTATTTTATATATATATATATATTTATTTTGGCAGGTGGCGGTGGGCCTTCACAATAGAAAAAAAAAATTTTGTGCAATAAGTATGCTAATCAAAGCCTCTGCTGAAATGGATTCTGCTGCTCTTTTATTATGTTGTTCTCTCTCTCTCTCTCTCTCTCTCCCTCTTCATGTGATTGACACATTGTAATCTCGCTAATAAGCACCCCGGCTGCCTGTTCCCTCTCCATTGTGTTAGTGTGGTACAATAGGCCAACCCGGCAGGTGCGTTGTGTTGTTGCTGAGCACTCAATATAGAGAAGCGCATCTCAGTCACCTTGCCATTATCCGGAAAATGCAGGCGCCTTCTCGTGCCGGTTCCCTGACTGTCAGTCTCCACCAGAAGTCCCCCCGGGGGTCAGCGGCCAGTCAAACTTCGCATAACTCAAGTCCCCCCGCCCCCTCTCCCTTCCTCACAGCCAATTGTCCAAATCATTACTCGCCTGTCCCTGGTCATTAGGGTGTCTTCTGCTGCTGGGGCCGCCGCCGCTCTGGAAACCCCGGTTTCCATTGTACTTTTTCAATGCGTATTTAAAAAATGCCTGAGATGAAAAGCTTTCGAAATGACTTCAATTAAAGCGGCATTAGAAAAATTGGCTTCGGTGGATGGATTTTATTTTTTTTTTTCTTGCCAATCCCGATACCGACCCGGGCTGTCCTGGAGAAAAAAGTGCAAGGGTCGTGTTGGGAAAAAAAAAAAAAAAAGATGCAACGGTGACAATGATTGTGCAAAGCTGCAGCTGCTCCTGTTGACCACCCTTGACCGTGTTGGTCCCGGTCCCCCACGAGGCCGTTGTAACTAATCGGCTCGGATGGTTTTCCTTGTCCCCAGTGATCTAGGGCAGGGATGGGCAACTGGCGGCCCGCGCTCCACATGCGTACCCTGCCCTCACCTTGTTCGGCCCGTGAGTCAATTTACAAAAAAATCAATTAGATTGTTCTTTTCACAGTTGCAAACTTCAAGAAATGGTCATCATTAACTTAGGCTGCCTGTATATCTTTAGGTTTTTTCATTAAATGGGTTGCTATGGTTGGTACTGGTGCTTCTGTAATCTTGGCTGTAATCGGAACTATTTGTGTCCCATGTGTGCACAGGGGTGGCATATAGCCGAAGATACGCTGCCGGCTGGAGAATATGTTCTTACACAATCTGTAGCTCTCTCTGTGTTTTAACATAAACGCAATAGTCCTCATCACTGGAGACACACTAAACGCTGGGATTTGTGTCTGGTTTACAGTCAGGTCATGTTACCATGGTAATGGGAAAACAAACAAACCGTTGAACACATAACATTTCTTTATTTTTTTTTCCTTTTTGTGAACCCTCGAACTTTAGAGTACAAACCGGGGCCGGTGACTGGTCGATGTTGGCAGCTGCAGAGAAAGCTGGAAGCTATATAGGGAGGTAATGTGAATCCGTGCGCGTGTCAGGTCCCTGAAGAAGAAGCGGCCGGTTCGCATTGTGTGCGTGCGTGCGTGTGTGTGTGTCAAGAAAACGACCCAAAAAAAACACAGGAATTAAACTCTGCCTGCCAACGATGCCTCCCTTGTACTAGTTGGCGTTGCAGATCTGTCCCCCTCCTCAGTTTTAAATGGAGTGTTCTAATTAGGCTCGTCAGTGGTGGCCGGTAAATTGTTGGTGTGGCATTTAACAGCTGTGGCACGTGCGTTTTGGAACTTTCTCTGTGTGCCTGTGCGTACAGTGAGGCTGTGCTGCTGTGCTGCTGAGTGACTCGGATGAATATTGCATGGCCACGGAGATGGAGTTGTAGCAAACAGTGAGGGAGTGGGTCGGGTTGTTAGGTACGCAGTGACGCGCGAACACACCAAGTTGATGGTGATGGTGCATGATCTATCAAAACAACCCCAAATACACACAACAACAAAAAATACACATACAACTGGGCGTTTCCGCTTGCAGGGCGGCGTTCGAAGCTCTGTGGAGAACGCTGGTAAAAGAACTCTGACTTTTTAATTCATGCTGCCTCCACGTCCAAATTTTGTCATGAGGCTGACATTTTCCGAACGCAAATAACACGCTCGGCGCCAACGCCGGCGGCTGACTGGCATCCCGATGCTGATTCCAGGCCCTTTCCGTATCGACACCTCAATATTAGTTACCTACCGAAACCCTAGTGCGTTTCACTACTGCAATTCAAATCAGATATGTTGATGTGAAATGGAGTTCACGCTTTAATCCCACCTACCTCATTTTTCACGAGTGGTGTGGTAAAAAAAAAAAAAACTTTAAGGTCATGGGTCAAAAAAAGTCCATTACCTTAAATGATTTATATGAACCGTCCCCGAATATTGAATTTCAAACCTTATGGTGTTTTACTCAACTCGAGCTTCACAGTGCAAATTATTTACAGGATGCCCTTTTTTTTCTTCTTCTTTTTTCCCCCCTGCAGTCAATCAGAGAGGTGACCGGCTACGTGTTGGTGGCTCTCAACCAGTTCGACTACCTGCCGCTGGAGAACCTGCGCATCGTCCGGGGCACCAAACTCTACGAGGGTCGCTATTCCCTGGCCATCTTCCTCAACTACAGGCGGGACGGCTACTACGGCCTGAGGCAGCTGGGCCTGCGCAACCTCACAGGTAGCCCCCCCACCCCCCCGAGTGTCGGTTTCTTTCTTGTTTTTTTTCACTTCCACTCTTAAAAGTGGAAATGGTGGTAAATAGAGCACGAAAAAAAGGTCCATGCCAGAGTGGCTCCGTGAATCAGGGTGCGCCTGTCTCGGTTAAAAGCGCTGCACTAGAAAAGCCGGTGTTTGATTTTGTTTTTACACTCGCGGATTTAGGGGGTCTTTTTTATTTTTTTATTAAGTCGCAAAATTGGAACTCAACTTTTGAAGCCACGTATCTGCCACCCTGGCAAATTAATCTTCTGCGTTACTGTATGGGAGTATCAGGGTTAGGGTTAGGGTTAATTCAATTTGGTTGTTTACGTTCAAAAATGGTCTCCTTTCACACAGCAGCTTTCTGAAAGTGGCTGTGTTTGTTATGTTTTTTTTTTTTTTTTTCCTTCCATCAAGTCAGAGGACTTAAGCTAAAGTGGACCCGGTGTTGCAAAATAGCGGATTTTCTCGGTTTAATTTAATCCGGGCATGGGAACCTTTCAAATCATGACCTCAGCATTGGTGAGGTGTGTTTTTTTGTTTTGTTTTTTTTATATATATTTGTTTTATTTTGCTTAGCGTTGGAGCGACCTTCTAACTCCAGGCAGAATAATAGCAGCAAACACCATCTTCTGTTCCAGGCTCTACTCATTTCTAAAGTGCCCACTTTATCGTCTTCCTGCCGAATGTGCCCTGATTTTCTCCAAATAGCCAATTACCTCATTCTGTGCATAAAAAAAAATCTCGGGTGGCGGTCAGCCTGCAAAAGGTTGCGTTCTTTTTTTTCTCGCTGGCACGCATGTATTCCCTTTTTTTCGGGGGGGGCTTTTCCGTTGGAAGCGGCATTACCATGGCTCTGGGAGAGAAGCGCAAGCCGTCATTCGGCGGAAGGACAACTGTCACACGCAATCTGAGGCGGAGCGCTCCCAGGGTCACTGCGTTTGACCCGGCGAGTTTTTCCAATCCGGGAGAGGCCTCGCTGTCGGGTGCAGGAAAAGGTGACGGCGAACGTGGAGAGCTCCACGTGTGGGGGGTCAAGAACACGAAACCGTTGTGTTCCAGGAAGATGCGAAGAGAGTGTCGGCACTTGATGTACCGGAGGCTTGAAAGTCTCTTTTTGTGCGGTGCCGCAAACATGCCGAGTGAATAAAATGATTCGAATTATGAGCAGCGCCCTCCCTTCGCGTGGCTACTTGTTGAAAAAAAAAAGTTCGGTATTGGGACGTCTCCTTGGCATTTGTTTTGAATATTTCACATTCATCTTGTCCGATTTTGGATGTACTGGATTTCTTTGTGGCACGAGTCCCTTTACATTGTCTCCAGCACGGGCAGTGAAATGGAAAACCACGTCCAGCACGCATGTCCTTCACAGTAGAAGCCAAAGAACAAAAGGACGCTGCCAGCCCTCCTGTGATTTTTTTTTTTGTCGTTGTCTGGAATCGTACGAGGCTGTAACGTAAAAAGCAGCAAGGCGTTGCGCCTTTACCGCCCTCTCTCCCGGCCCCTCTCCCGGCGATTCCGCGCCACGTTGCCTCGCAGTCGGCGGGAACCAAATGAATGGCGGGCTGAAAGACGAGTCATGCGTCTGTCGTGCGCTCCGCACATGGAGCGCACTTTGCAGCAAATACTCAACAAGAGGCCCAATGCAGCGATGAGGGGGAAAAAAAAGCATGTGAGTTGGACTCAGGGGAAAAAAAACAAACTCATCCCCTGACCTCCTGCGCCATGGACTTTGCAGGCGTGATTGATGGTGGAGGGGATCAAACTCCGTATTAAAGCACATGGCAGATTTAGTGTAATAAGCTGTATTTTATGGAGCCTGGTGATAAAAGGGACTCCTGGGAGTAGCTTTTTAAGGGCACGCTGGCACCCTGAGCCGGTAAAAGCGAAGGGAGGGACGTGTTCCGTTTTAACCCCCCCCCCACCTTTATCCCCGTGTGACTCGCAACGGGAAAGTGGCGTTGCCTCCTATTTACCTCCGGTCACGTGACCTTCCCCTTTGGCGCTGCTGTCCGCCTTCAAACGGGGCTCATGACGTGCGTGTCCCGCAATTTTTGGATTTTGTTGTCGTCAGTTTTTTTTTTTTTTTACAACCACCCCCCCCCCCCCCCCCCCCTCACTCTTTACCTTGTGATTTGGGTGCATCCACCTGTGCCGTGAGGTATTTTTCATTTTCCCCAAAGCCAAAACTGTCGAATCATCATTGCGCTTCACAAAACGTCCCGGGAATGAGGCGATGATGCAGTTAGCGAGCCCCTTTTCGTTCTCCTTTCCTGTCTTCTTTCTGCCAGCACACGGCGTTTATTTATTTCATTTAAAGGTGAGGATGTTTTTCTCTCGATGTAAGCGAAATAGTGCACAGTAGCCGTGGTATCTTCAAATAATCCCCTTCAAAGTATACCTTGCATTATTTATGTCCACAATGCATAATCGACGTCTCCACATCTCTCTTTTTTTTTTTTTTTTCTCCAACTTTCGAGAGACGCCGCGGAACCCCCCGGTGGAAAGAATTGACCCCCGGTTTCGCCGCGGTGATTCGGGCTCTCCTCCGGGGCCCCCCCGTGGCTTCCTGACTTTTTAACGTACACTTCTGGATGGCGCCTCACAATGTCGGATCCCAGTGCACCCAAACACTGCAATTAAGCCAGATCCAGCCATGCATATGGATCAGTGCTGTTCCACGCGATTCCCTTCACTCCTTTGCCTGGGAAAAAGAAAAATAGTAATTAAAAATACTGTATTCTCGCTCTTAAGCTCCAGCTTGCATTTTATATTCCATTCTTATCACGGGTTAGGGAAGCTACCATGGCCAGGATGAAGTGATACCGGGGTATGTGCACCTAAAGGTTATTTGCAACCCATCAGTGAGCATCAGGAGTAGAAGTACCACACACATTTGCCGTGATTCAACAATGCACACAATGCATTAAACAACAGCCTCCCGCTACTTTATCCCTCTGCGGATTTGGCTTCACAGTGAGGGTCCCGGGGAAAGCACGGAATTCAATTTGGCAGCGGAGTCGGCGTGCATGCGGCTGCGCCGTCTTTATAGTAGCGGGGATATATAGTAATCTGTGTTAAGGAAAATCTCTGATGCCGGGGCTTGTTCAGCTTTACCCTATTATGTTCCTGCAGCTCCCCGTAAGCCAACACGTGCACTGCCACGCCAACTGCGCATGCATACATCATGCCACACTACGCGCTGCAGCGCTAATTACCCCATGCCGCGCGGCAGCGGTGATAATAACCGCAATAATACTCTCGGAGCTAATGGGGTGGCAGGTGTGAAATGTTTCGGGCTTTTTTAAGATCCAGTGCAGCTCCAGTTCGCCTCTTTCTATGCTTTTGTCTTGCTTTCTAGGTTGTTGTTTTTTTTGTTTTTTATTCCCACCCCTGTAAAGTCGCCCCATCTGGACGGATGCCAAATGGTTCCGTTGTGCCCCAAAGAGAGCTCCGACTCCGACTTCCCATCTGGCAGCAGTGCCCACCCCCTTCCCCCCCCACACCTACGTAGCCCGTTTGCAGAAAGCAAATTGCCGCTTTTTCTTCTCTTTCTTCCACACCTCTCTGCCTCCTCACCTGTTCCGCTTCTCCTTTAAGGCTCGCAGAGGACTGCGGTGGCAGTGCGGCGGCCTCACAACCTGCCGGCATCCCCAAACGCCCTCTAATTTAAAGCTAGTAATTCACCACTGCTGTCTCCCTAATTGCAGCATTTTTGTGAGCAGTTTGCATGCGTTTAGGGCCTAAATTACCAACAGCAGTTGTTGCCAGGATGAATTGATTAATATACTTCGTTATAATTAACCCCACGTGCATCGTCGACTTTAGAGCGTGGCTATTGATTCACGGGTTTTACGAGCGCTCTAAGCGGCTTCTCGTTTCCAGCCACTCCGCTCGGCTTCATCAGCAAAATGGAGTCTTGTCTTCGTGGCCACGCGGTGACGGGGGAAGAATCACAAGCGCATGCTCACTCCTTCAGATACAGCGAGGTTCAATTAAGCTGCGCCACTTGTCATGAGTAAATATTTAGTTTGATAAAATGTCAAACTGTTTTCCCTTTGATATTAGTTTCTGCTGCGCAGTAATGGCTGGATTTAATCTTTACAGTACATCCCTTCGGTGGCGTAAACGTAACATCCAGCACATCAAAGATAATGTATCCTTTGCTTATTTGAAAAAAAAAACACGCCTGAAAGTATTATCCTGCAGCATTTCAACTCACGCGAGGACAGATTGAATTTTTGCCTATTTTTCCATCTCATCTTCACCTCGGAAATTGCTGCTTCAAAGATGTAAACCTGTATATAAGGACGTTAGGGACCTGCATAACCTTAGGGACCCTGTGAATGCCAGATATTTCACTTTTGTGAGAGAAAAAGAAAGAAACCATTGTTATTTAACGTGGAATTTGGATAGAAGAAAAAAAAAAAAAAAAACTTCCGAGGCCTCTTTACTTAACATAAAGCTTGCGGTGTGATCTCCAAAATGTGGCGTAATTACCCGAAAGATCAAATAGAGCAAAAGCGGCTAATGCTAATACCCACTCTGGACTGTTGTGAGGGAGAGAGAGAGTGGAGGAACGGGGCCCATTAATAATGAATCCAGTGTCATCATTAAGGCGCCGAATGATTAAAACATATCTCCCAGCTTCAAACGTTGCTTTGCTCGACCAGAAAACGCTGCAGTCGTGGATCTGCAAAGCGAGAGGGGCCCTTCATTCTGCTGTGTGAAATAAAGTTTTGCTCTTTTTTTTTTTTTTCAGCTTTCATCTTCGACCCCCCCCCCCCTTTTTTTTCAAGTGTTTTTTTTTCAGCTTTCATCTTCGCCCCCCCCCCCCCTTTTTTTTCAAGTGTTAAAACACCAAAGCAGCAGCTTTTTCTTTTTAAAACAACAAAAACACACACACACACACTACAGTCCCATGTTACGTTTTGCAACAGGTGTCTCTTTGATATGAACTTTCATGCCGAGCCAGGACGGGGAACCATCTAAGACCTCTGACTCATCAGGTTATTTTATTTTTTTTATTTTTTTTAAGCGCAATATTTTATTTCCCAGCTCCCCTTGCAACTTTAATCGTAACCGAGGATGCTCGTGCGAGCCTACAAGTGGATGGCTTTGGAGCCGAGGTGCTACCGCAACAGCATTAAAAGAGCACGACGGGGCATGACAGCTTGAACGCCGCGGATATCTGTCGAAGCGACGCTCTCTCCAACCGTCTCCCTGATTTCATCATGGTCAGGGGGTGCCAATCTAATATAAGAGTCGGGGTCAGGAGGTCTGGAAACGGACTGCGAAGCAAGGGAAGTCGAAGTGCTGCCTTGAGATCTTATTTGAAGCCGGAAAGTCTACAAACACACCGGGAGACGAGAAGAATGAGGCATTTAATGGCATCATTTTGATGTACTGGCTGCTTACATATCTGGTCAACGTTAATCAATGGATCATAAATGCGGAAATCCGAAAGGGAAATGAAAGCCAAGTGGCCGAGGGGAAAAAAAATAAAGGAGAGGTAGAAAATAGAGATAGAGATGACCGATAAAGCCAGCGAAGACAGAAGGCCTCGATGATGCAGCGAACGAAAGGCAAAATGACAGCGAGGAAGCCGAGGGTCACACGCAGTTGGAAGTCCTTTCATCTCCTGGCCTCACCTCGGCTCAAGCTCCCCCTGCGCTTCTCCCCGGAGTGAAAGCGGTGGGCGGCCAGGCTCGGATGAGTCGGCAGCCCGACCCGGCAGTCCATCGGAAATCCCGCCCGATCGAAACCAAAGAGCCGTGACTTCGTCACACTCACTCGTTAGGAGCTGAATTAATTATCGCATGGCATTCGTTTTGAAGTACTTGCGGCCGGACTCATGATTCAACCCCCCCCCCCCGTCTCTTTTTTTCTTTTCTTTTTTTTTCTGAATTACAAGCTGTCGGAGAAACTCAGGGGCCAAACCAAGCGGCTCCCTGGAATTCCGAATTCATCATTCTTCGACCGAAGGCCTTTTTTTTTTTTTTTTTCCTTTGACACTAATTATATTCCGAGCGTCTGCTTGTTTTGTCGTGCCACGAGGATCGTCGCACACCCTCCTGACACTGCAACATATTTGTGCGCTTTGGGGTCCCGGGGTAGAACAAATGGATTACCCTTCACGCTGCGTTTTGGGCAAGTGCGTCGTTTTCATCCGTCGTCCATAACTTGCTTGACTTTGGGGACGTTTTGGTGACAAATTTGGTTCATTGTTTTATTTGCGGCACACCTCGGAAAGATGTATTTGCCCGAGTACAGGGCTGTCAAACTCATTTTAGTTTAGGGGCCATATACAGCCCAATTTGATCTTAAGTGGGCAGAAGCATAAAAAAACATAGCTTAATAACCTTTTTTTCCCCTTCGGTTTAGTGCTAAAAAGTACGTTGTGAAAATGTCCATATTTAATGAATTATCTTTTTCCTAAAACATTATGAGCAGCCTGATTTTTTTTTTTAAACAAACATTTGTGCGATAAGTAGTTCTAACACTTTGCAAAGAATCCTGCGGCTGGCCTCTGGCTGGCCAGTTTTGGCCCGCGGGCTGCAAGTTTAACACCCTTGACCTAGTGCTTTGTAGAGTTGGAAAAAAAAATGTGGGCCTGTATTCTGGCTGGACTGGGTCCTAGAACCTCACACTTAAATATTCCATAGAAGCAGATGGTGGCGATTTACTGGTCATAGCTGATTTGCTGCTGTGTGTGAGTGTGTTTGTGTGTGTGTGTCCGTCTCGGTGTGTCCTAAATTACCCAAGTGGAGGGGTGAGGGCTGCAGCTCTGTGCCGGAAAATGACAAACAGTCCATTTGACCCATTGTAAGTGTGAATTTTCATGCCGAGGACGAGCTTTCTTTTGCTCCATGAAACAATGTGTCCGATTTAAATGGCGCGAAAAAAACGCACGTCAGATGTGCGGCGTGCGTCCGTGGGTCCGTGCGTGACACAGCAGGTGTCCGCGCGCACACGCATTTAAGCTCTGCGAGAACCCTTTTATTTCCCTTCATTTTGTTTTATTTCTCCAGGTTTGCCGACTCAAGAGTGGACATTTAATAATAACCCCACATTTTGAGTTATGAGCGGTTTCGATGGCTCCCCTACGGTGCATTCGCGGTGCCCTCTGAATTTCAGTCTGATGCTCTTAGCTCGGGCGGTTGTACCAAAACACTACTTCCAGCACAAATAACAGAGCAGAGTGGAAACTGGCTGGTCGGGGCACTGCTTGCTCACTTCCGCTGCAGAAAAAAAACAAAAAACACACGGCACAGCACTTCTGTGGTTGTCTGAGGCGGCACCTGGCAATTTATTTTGATGAGGGAGTTGCTTGACCTCCGGGTCACTGAGACCCATTAAAAACTTGGGTTGTAACTTCAAAAACGCATGACTGGTACAATAAATAAAAAAAAAATTTATTGAAAGCCATGAAAAGTTGAGTCGCCCCAAAAACTATATCTTGACACTACCAGCCCAAAGTAGTCGCCGGGTGTGAATTCATTCTCCACTAATCCTCCCACCAGCGGCGCGCATGGGTGTTGATCATTGGCAGGCTTCCGCCGCTCGTTACCTCGATTAGTATTCCGCGCCGCTCTCGTCTCTTTTGGCCGGCTCTTTTGTTTGCCCGCGCTGATTGGAGGACCTCTGCTTAATTTAGATGCAGGGAAGCGGTGACAGAAGAGGGCCTATTAGGGCCGCCAGCCCATCCCCGCCTTAAGTGCAGAGTCTCCAGTTCCATTTTCATTTGCCTCCCTTTATTGAATTCGCCGGCTTCTCGTACGTCCTGATTGCATTTTGTGTCACCTCTAAAATAAATAAATAAATAAATAAAAAATAATAAACAAAGAAAATCAGCCTACCCCAGAGGTACTCTGACACTCGGTTATTCTAGGGAAGTAACCGGGCATGAGAAAAGTTTTGAGAAACGTCCTATTTATTATTTTAAAGCCTTTTATTGTTATTATCGTGAGCGCATTTTTGCCCATAAGACGAGATAAGTACAGTGGATGGGTGGGGTAAGAGTGGGTGGAGGAGAAGACGAAGAGTGATGGCGGGGATTCATTTAGCTGCCTCTTTCGGAGCCTACACAGCTCCCGTAATCCTCTAACACAGGGCATTTTTCATAAGGATTCATCGCAAAACAATATCATTCAAGACTGCAAAAATTTAATCAGAGGCTTTAAAACGCAATTATGTTTATCGGGGAGGACACGGCGGCGGCGGAGCAGGGGATTGCGGGAGAGCAGGAGGCGGGAGGGGGGCCTCCCCCGCACTGTCTGCGCCCGAGCGGCTTCCTCTCCCATTTGTCACCCGGCACAATATCTCTTTGGCTGGCAGAGCTAATAATGGAGAAGTGGGGGGAAACGGGACTCCGGAGACCCACCTCCGCCGTTTTTTTTTTTTTTTTTTTTTGTGAAGATCAGATAAGTTTCTCCTCGAGTCGGAGGCCCACCGGGCCGCTGTAGGATTTTTTATTTGTTTATTTTTTTTTAATGCTCGTAAGGATTGTGTCATTTATAAAAGAACGCGGCGGCGCCAAACGCTCCCCCCCCCCCCCCACCCCCCCCCCCCCCCCCCTGACAGCTTTTTAGGCGTGTGAATAATGCGGCTCCTTGTAAAAAGGTGCAACCGCAGGAGCAAAAATGTTTCCCAGACCGGAAAGAAACCGATAGCCACTTTGCACTTTGAAACTTTTCGTTTCATCGGGGGTCACTGGTACGCCGCCGAAAGCCCCTCTTCGCTGACGCATTGCTTTTTACCGTGCCTCCAGGCAAAGAAGTTGCCTTTTTCCCATTTTTTATCTATTTATTTTTAGTCTCTATTATCTTTCCGATCTGCAGCCATTTATCTACCGGGCGGCTTGTTTGCAGTCTGGAGACTTAACAGTTATTCACGGGATTTGAGAAGTCGTTTTCACTCGAGCAGCTACTTCCTCAGCAGCCTTTGTTTGTTGTTTTTTTTATTATTCTCTCTTCAGAGTCAACATGCTTGGAGGCACGAGTACGGTGTACAGTAAAGTGCCTCATAATTACACACGGGGGGGGGGGTTCCCTGAGGTACCGGCTGCTTGTTTTCCAGTCCAAGCGTGTTTACCGCCCAATTGCGGTGGTTTCTCTGCGCGACTGTAAATTGTCTGAGGACACAAATCCACAGCTTTATTTCGATTACACGTAGTTTGGTATTCTGGAGGCTCGACAACTGACCGCCCGCTTTTTCTCCGGAGTCCCCTGAAATCACTCAAACTCTAGGATTGAGTGCATATATTTTTTTTTTAAAGGGGACCTCTCCCTTCAGTTCAGTTTCAAGAAGTCTATCACGGCCATGAGAAGAAAGAGATTTTTACACGAGGTGGGGGAAATCAACTCTTTATTGATACCCCCGCTTCTGCTGAACTCGCTGCAGTGTTCCTCACGTGTGTGTGTGTGTGTGTGTGTGTGAAGTTCAAAGTTTTACATTGAAAGCCTCCATACGGATGAAGGTGGTCTGCAAGTGAAGGCAACATCTGCATCTCTTTTTTTTTTTTGTTTGTTTTTTCTTTTTCGGGGAGGTCTGCGCCGTTTGCCCACTGTTTTTTTGTTTCTGTTTTTTTCTGCCCCCCTCTGTCTCCAAAGAACCTCAATTCCTGCCGGGGATTCTACTCATTATCCCCAAGGTACATGTTAATTGTCGCCATGGACGCCTAAAAGGGAGATCGAACCGCATCCCAGTTCCCACCGCTTTGCTTGCAACGGCTCTCGCATTATTTTTCCCGGACTCGCAGATTTGTCGCCATTTCGGGTAATTCTCGTCTGCGTTCCCCGAAGAGGTCGCACTCTGACAAAATGAAGGCAATTTGTTTCGTTTCCCCCCGTTCGGCACCTTCTGTCATGCCAGCTGTCTGCGCTGTGTAACGCCGGCCGCGCAGAGCACCAGGAAGGGATGCGTGTGAAGGACTGCGGAGAGTTTATATTTACCATGACTGGACCAAAAAAGCAATAATGTTTTTCCACCGCTCCTTCCTGCAGCACGCATGCATAGGGATATCGGCGTTTCCTCTAGGACAAAAATGCTGGTTTCGTGCACAAATGAATTCCGGTTCGTTCAAAGTGTGCGACACCGTCAATGCAGGGCAATCAAAGCTGACTTTGACGATAAGAGCCTCTCCAAGTAGACAGATGTACTGTATGTGTACACACACACACACACACACACATGCATCTTTCAGTTTGTGCCCTATATCTGCAAGATAAGTGTTTTCATGCCACTGGAGCAGCTCGCCTTTGACATGAAACACACGTGAGCAGAAAATCGTGAGATTTATTGTCTGCAAGGTAGCACGGAGGAAAAGGGAACGCCAACGGGCGAACTCACAAGGGAGTCAGCGTCATTGGACGAAATCAGGTTCGATCCAAAAAGGAGTTATTTGACTGGAATATAATAAATATATACATATATATATAAGTCTCTGCACCTACTTTCGGAGCCAGACTATAGCTCTTAAGTTAGGGAGAACAAAGCTCAAGGTCGCTGTTTGTGGAATTGATGTCATACACTGCACGTATGTTTATGTATGAGCAAGCGCTGGCCCTCACTCCATTGGATCTGCCGTTTTATATAAATCAGGTGCAGTCCACGTTTTTATTTGGGAAAAAGTTCCCCCCCCCCCAGGGACCTTTCTGCATTCTCCTCTCAAGCATTGAGTGATTAATTGGCATTTAAGAGGTAAAGCCCCTGACTTAACCCGACAGCTCTGCCTACAAATGCGCAGCTTCGTCCACCTGATGCCGCTGGGGCGCGGGTGGCGCGTGCAGGTTTGGAAGCAGGGACTGGGGCAATGATTTCGGATTGCCCGATTGGACTCGGTTCGCGCCGCGCCAATGCGCAACCACCGACAAGACAATAACGGCAAACTCCTGGACTCGTCACCGCAGGACGGATCACTATTGGGGCCCTTATTCGTCAGCATAATTAGGTGGCGAGAAAGGAGATGCGGGACAAGCGGGCTTGCAGCACTGATGAAAGCTCATCGGAGGGCTCCCCACAGAGCCGTGGCGGCTGATTGGTGCAGGGGGCCATCATTGCCTTGAAACTATTGCAGGTCACGGGCTCTTTGGCTCGCCTTTATGGCAGTAAAACGGCCTTAATTGGGTTGCAAGGCAGCTTGGCGCCAAGATCTTCCTTTCTTTTTTGCTTCCTAAACAATCTGTGCACAGTGCAATGCAAATCGATATCTTATTCCGCATTTGATTATCTTTTTTAACCTCTGGTCCATTTGCTCTTATTGCCTCGTGTCCATTTCGGTTTTATACCTCCGCATTACAATAATTCAAGGGGTTGACAGGATTATTGTCGGGAACTTCCTTCCATTCCATGTCGGCGATCTGGAAACGAAAGGCCCACCTGACGGGAAAAAACTGGGTGTGAAATGGTTCAATCCTTATCCGCCCGTTCCATGTTGTGCAAATGGTACATCGCAAGTTGTGGCTGCAAGAAGTTGAGGGAAAGTGTTTTTTTTTTCCAACAGTTAATTTCAGTTTAATAAGTGAAGTTGTTTTCACTTAACTTTCGCGCAGAGATTAATCTCAAGAGAAAGGCGGCGGACGTTAAGCTATTAATAAATGAATTCGCCATCAATTGGTCCAGTATTACTTCCATCAAATTCGACCAATTTTCCCCGCCAGTAATTAACTCATACCCCGCTGCACAGTTCCACATCAAATCGAATCTCTGATTCAGCAAGACGTTTCCACTTTCTCTTGAGTTTTTGATTTATTAATTTTTTTCTTCCTTCTCTCCTCCTCCTTCTCAGCGTGGCACTTTGTTTTACTGCCAAGAGAGATGTAGTAAAAACTCTCCACCAGAGACCAGAGTTTTGAACATGACCCGCGCATATGGCAGCGGAGTCCCCTGCGGCCACACACACACACACACACACACACACGCACACGTGGATAACATTTTTAATTTCTTTTTTCCCGCCGCCACTCAAAAAGCTTTCGAGAAAGAATCACTGGTCTACTACGACGGCACCCAAAGTGCGCTACTGGTCAAACGTGTTGTGTATTATTAGGAAATAGCTGAGAATGATGGCTCTAAATAACAGAGTACGTTTTGTTGTGCCACCACCACCTCTTTCTCCCCGCCATCCCGTTTCTGTCCCACGTCCGTTTCCCGGCGCTCGCTCCTCTTCCGTCGCAGGATTATAGTTTTTACGGCTACCTCGTAAATCAAAGGAGGGATTTGGTGTGTGTCTGTGTGTGTGTGTGTGTGTGTGTGTGTGTGACGGAAGGATCGAAGCGTTGAGAGGGAGGAGGGCTACCCGAGTGGCGGGGCTGGGGGCGGTGGCGCGCGACCGCCGCCCCGTTAATGAACGACCAACCTGATACAGGTCCGTCATCCTGCTCGAAGAGTAAGGGTCCTCGCACGGGTGGACAGCGGAGTTGGCAACTTGTGTGTGTGTGTGTGTGTGTGTCTGCGTGTGTGTGGGTGCGCTCTTATTTTGTTGCTGTTGAAACTTTGAACTTTTAAAACACAACTGTCTTTGCTCTTTGTGCGTGTGGTGCAACTACAGATGCGGCCCACCCCCTCTCCCAAAAAGATATAATATATATATATTTTTTTTTAATAATTCATAGGGATTATGATCCGGGTTGTGAGTCGTGCCTGCTACACGTCCGATGATGTATAGATGTAATTTGGCACAAGCGTCCAGAGGAAGGTTTTTTTTTCCCCTCAATATTCGAATATGCCACACGTCCGCATACTAATACGCTAAAACTATGTTTTTAATATTTACCTCTGCCGTTTTGCAGAGCCACTACTTATACCATATCTGTCTCCAGTCTTCGTCAGACTCGCATCTGCCGAGTCTGTGCTCTGACCCTGGGATGAAACATTTCTCGGCGTTTGAAAAAAAAAAAAAAAAAAAGAGCTCTTGCCAGTCCATAATAAGTTTTGTAAATGACTCTCCGGTTGTTGCTGTGTGTTCCCAATTCACCGTTTTATTCCTTTTATTTTTATAGCGCACATCACAATATGTGACTTAAATTGTGTAGCATGTACTTTGAGTGAAATTGTGTCACGTGGGTCGATATCTGGGGAATACACATATTTGCTCGCTTATATGACGATGTGCTTACTCTGTATGTTTTTCGTGTCCAGTGTCGGCACATCTTATTTCAGGGTTTTTTTTTTCTAAATGGCATCAAAGCATGCTGACGCCGCCGTCCACATGCTATTTGAATAAAGCACAGCCTGTCACTTTTTTTTTAACCCACCATCCATAAATGTACCCCCCCCCCCCCCCCCCCCCCCCTCCAGCCCGATAAATCTTCCATTGTGACGGAAACATGATTACGTGAAGCCACGGCTGTAGGCCACTCAGCGCCGTGTCACCTCTAAGGGGGCTTTGAATTAATGCCCCCCCCCCCCCCCCCCATCTCTACCAAGGCCCCACTCCCTTAATCAGGGTGTTTCGGATGATAATGATTAGCTTCTCCGCCGCCTGAACCGTCCACACAACTCGCCCACTGTTAATAATCTTCCCCGGGGGAGATAAGACCCCTTCTTTACCTGCAGATAATCCAGCTCGAATCTGAACCACATTGTCCCATATCTAATTTTTTTATTTTAATATCCAATTTCATTTATACCCCCCCCCCTCCCCCCACAACAAGTGCTTTTTCGTGGAATCAGACGACGCTCTATGTTCAAGGAGAAGGGGGGACGCGAGGTGAATTGGAATCTCAAATCCCTCAACTAGGTTAAACAATGCCGTCAGATTCGGTCCACCGAGAGAGAGAGAGAGATAAAGACCCCGTTGTCTCTCCACTGCTTTAGGGGTCACGGCTTGGGTGGGAGGCGGGGGATTACCGCGCGGCATCATTTCATTCTGTGTCCATATCCAAAACCCCTGGATTAGTAACAGGGAGAGGGATTAGTATTTGTTATCGTGCCCCATTCACAGGCATCTGTTAAAGACACATTTTTGGCTTTTGCACTTAGATGGAGAGAGTGAGGCCGGGCGGGGGTCAAGAGGGCTGTGATCCCTTTGCGTGCATTTATTTAGATCGCCGCGGAGCAATGGATCGCAATTCATTGAAATGCACATAAGCCGCTTTCCACCCCTTCAGACAGAAACTTTACTCCGCTCCTGGTTTACTAAACGCTCCCGTTCATGAGCACAATCCCCGGACGAGGATTTGTGCAAAGCACCAGTTGACGTATTTCGTTTTTAATTAACTCACCCAAGTATCCGGTGTCTCCCGATGACATTCAAACTCATTAACTCGCTCTTAATTCTCAAGCTAAATACAATTATTGAATACCGGATGTCTAATTAGGAAATGAAAGGGGCGTGCCTTGTAATTTTTTCTTCCAAAAACAGGCCTGTTGGCCTACAAAGTGAAATCCATTGACTTTTCCTTTTTTCATACCGGCTCATGCAACACGGTTGTCCTCGGACACGTTTATTGAATTACTGCATGTATTTGTCGGTTGCATTCATCCTCATGCTCGGATGCGCTTCAGGGAACACGGCATGCATCATGCTACTTCGAGACGTGAGAACGATGGGAGCTAACCTTGAGCTATTGATTTTCTGCCACCGTGCGCATGTACTATATAACCACGCCTATGCGCTCATTTCTCTCTGTCTCTTTTTTTCCCCCCCTTTTTTTTCCTCCCTTGCACAGAGATACTGAATGGGGGAGTTTATGTTGACCAGAACAAATTCCTGTGCCACGCGGACACCATCCATTGGCGGGACATTATCAAGAACCCCCAGGCGGAGCTGCTGGTGGTACCGTCCAACAACAGCAACCTGGGATGTGAGTATTTTCAAATCAGTGGACTTGGCGTGGCGATGAAAAAAAACAAAAAACAAAAAAATAAACACTTTTGAAGGATTCCTTCTGGGAAATGTGTAGGCAAAAGCGCATGTAGACATATTTGCAGAAAATACAGGCTCACACGCCAGCAGCAGCACTTGTGCCATGTCCGTCTTTTCCCATTTTATTCATTCCGTTTGCCTGGTGGTCATTTGGAAACAAAATCACATAGTGTTAGATCAATGTGTGAACCTCTCCGTTGTAGTGCGTATGGCAGTGGCTCCGCAGCGTGGCCCGTGGAGCTGCTGTCTGCTTTGCTCGCCTTAAATCTCAGTGAATCTGACAGCTGGTCTGAAGCAGCCCACTTCCCCGATGCCCCCCACCCCCTCTCTCTCCCGTGGTCCCAGCGGTCCCTGAGCTCGGCTTTGGACCACACGGGCATCGCTACTCCGCGGACACGGCGTGTCAGAGGGGCCAGCTGTTTAACGACGGACACTGGCCAACTTTTTTCCGGCACAAATTTTGAATGATCCGAATCAAGCATCCGATGTACACAGGAATGTTCACGCGGTGTAGAGCGCAGTTGAGATGATTCACAAGAATAGAGAATAAAAAAGAATGAAAGACATGAATTTAAAAAAAATCTTACAATGTAAACAATTGGAGAGTCCTGGAAAAAAAGAAAAAATATATATATATATACATGTATATATAAAATGAATTGTGTGGTGCTTTTTTTTGCTGCTGGTATTGTAAGTGATTGGGGTGGGGGGCTTATTGAGACAGAAAAAAACTGTTCATGTGTCTGGTAATTCTGGTCCTGGTGCATCCATACCTGTGGCCGGATGAGAGGGCTTCGTTTTTGTAATTGGGAGACCGTGTGTAAAATAAGGCGCCAAATAACTTGCAAGAACAAAATGGCACAAATGTGGGAAGACACTTCTTTAGCTTTACCGTGCTGACAACAATCTGCCAAGAAGTTAGACCAAGTCGCCCAAAACCGCTCACTCTAAAAGCATGTCGCCGCTCGCGTGTAAAACATTGCCATTATGTTCGAGTCGATGGCACTGTCGTGGGAGGAGGAGGAAAAGCAACAAAGAACGAAAGAGGAGGTGGGCCAAAAAATGACAAGAGAGCGTGTGGGAGTTGAGGTTGCCAAATCGGAGGGGCCCCCTTTGCCAAGCTGTAGTTAGTATTTAACATTAACAGCCCCGCTGTGGGAGCGGTTGAAGGGGCAGGGTGACAATCTGCTCCTCCGTTCCCACTTACTGTGCAATTAACCCGTAGTCAATTAAGGCCTGATGACGGGAGACTGGCAGATGAAGGCTGTGGGTTCCCACGTCAGGTCCAAATAAGCCAGTGCGAAGTCTGTCATTTTACAAGACGCCACAGTAACTGGGTCTATTGTCGGACCAGCGGAGGAGAGTCGATAGGTCTGTCACTGTCACTAGCCAAGGGTGAAAGTAGTAAGGGGTTTGCGTAAGGCATTTGGTGTGTGTCTGTATGTGTTTGTGTGCATCATTCAGTGTGTGTATGTTTCAGAACTACATCAGAAGTTTTGCAGAGGAGTCGGAGTTGTGCACTTGCCTAATGCACAATGCCATTGTGTGTGTGTGTGTGTGTGTGTGTGTGTGTGTGTGTGTGTGTGTGTTCTGCAGGCAGACGCTGTCACCGCTCGTGTAACGGACGCTGCTGGGGCCATCAGGAGGACCAGTGTCAAACCCGTGAGTTCGCACGCACACACACACACACACACATTTTGGCGCTATGAGTGTGACGCAAAGAAAGAGTGGCAAACCACAGACGGAACACTTGGGAAATCAAAACATTGTGTTTATTTGTCATTTTTGTTATAGGTGATAGAAAGGCTCATTTCCCTCTGTATTCCTCTTCATTCCTGAGTCCGTCTCATAAAAAATGAGAAAGAATAATTTTATTTCCCAAATTTAAAAAGTATTTCTTAAACCAATTGGGTGGGGGAAACCTTTCAGACAGGATTTAGATTACAGCGAAATCCAGGCTAATGAAATTCTGTCAAAGGTGACCTTTTGTATTTACTGAAGAGTGGGAGAAATTTAAGGGTACTATGCGGTCTGCTTGAATATAATCTATAATCTGCTATAATCAGCTTTGATGTAGATTTATTATTATGTGAGAACATGGGTGCACTTCTTATCTTTTCCTTCCTATTTGATTGAACTCAAAAAGAAAAAAAAAAAGTCAAGGCCAAGTTAAAAAAAAGAAAACAAGTAGGTCAATACATGGATAAATGTGAAAAGGCAAATTATATTTTTGCAATGTTTATCAATATTTTATGAAGCTGTGCGAAGAAAAGCAACAAAAAATAACAAAACGGATGGAATGAAAACAGGGTAATGTTAATGCGGCTGGAGCAGTCAATGTTGGAGCTCTACATAATTAGTGGTGATTCTGTAGTTGTTGGAAAGACTGAGTGAGTCACTGGCCTGTTTTCTCCGACGAACGCAGGCTTACAAACTACAGAGCCTTGTCTCATTAATTTATTTCATTATTGTTCTTCCACTGCATCATTATGTTCCCAACACGGCGGCTGGTGAGCGCAGCAGTTTTTAATGCCTCAGCTTCAAGCTCCCGCTGAGTCGCTGGCTGGTATTTTGTACTACTGTCCCAATAATATGTGGGAGGCTCTTCCATAGTGCTGCAATTATGTCAACGTTGAGCCAATAGGCCAGGCAGGGGCAAACCTTTTGGCCCGGGGTTTGAAACTTTGCAGACGGGCCGGGCCAGTCGCAGATTGGGCAGAGGAGGCAGGGGGTGAGCTGAATGCCTAAATTATATTATGATATTACGAATAGGAATAGTTTAAAATAGTTATACAATTCTATAAAATCGCGGTTAAAACCCCAGCTGATATTATATTCTTTGAAAACTGCAATGGTTTCTTGGCAAACAAAAATGACTGCCTTTGATGAGACTTCCGTTAAACTTCTGAAATATCTCTGGCCCTCCACTACGTATTTTCAAAATCTCGGCACTCACTGTCTACGTTTATTTATTGATTTATTTTCTTGCTCCAATCATGATTAATATGAGGGCGGAACTAATGTTCGACGTTACAGTGAGGGAGGTGGAGGGGGGGGGGGGCATGTTTTGCTGCTGCACTACATGCGTGTGCGTATGGCGCTCGTGAAGGAAGCACCTGCCCTGTTGGAAATTACCTGCCGCGTGAGTTTGACGAACATTTTAAGACACATTTTTTCATTTGGTGTTTTATTTAATCTACTTATCACGCCGAGTGGTCGTAATTTGAACCGGACTGGGAGTTAATACCGTTTGTAGAGACGGTACACTCGGCTTTAGTTTGGAATGCACCACCTGGTGGAATTAACCCGAACGTGCGGGTATGGCGGAGACAAAGTAGAATGAAATTATGAATGTCTTTAATTGCCTGCAGTGAATTATCAAAACACTTTGACCGGCCGGATTAAACATGCCAAACGGGCCGTGTGTGGCCCAAGCGGGCCGTAGTTTGCCCACCACTGCAATAGTATGCACGGGCCACATCTGCGTATAAAAACTATACCATGAATAATGTGAATAATGCAGCTTCTTTAAGTATAGTTAATACAAAAAAAAAAGCTGATTAAAACGCTTGGCACAGTTGGAAAAACAGACCTTTTGGGTATATTTGAGAAATGGGAAGGCGGTATTGTATGTGCATGTATATATATATTAAAGTATTCAAGGGTTTATTGTGTCAATTGCACACAAAAGAAAAACGTTCCCTTTTATATTGAAACTCCCGCTTTGCTGTCCACTCTGAATGCTGTAATATCAGAAGTGGGAAGATAACAATAAGTCAGGGATAGATCAAGTGTATACCCATATGTACAAGGGAGGAAAAAAAACAAAAAAAAAATACCAGTGCAATATGAAAAATGTGCAAAAGCAGTTTACATTGTCATATATAAATGATATAGATATATATATATATATATACATATATATATATCTATATCAATCAGTCAATAAATGTTTATGTATATAGCCCATATTCACAAATGACAATTTTCTTGATAGGGTTTTACAATCTGTACCGGCTGCGGCATCCTCTGCCTTTAACAATCAAAAGAGGGAGGAAAAACTGCCAAATAATCCCTATAATTATTATTATTATTAATAACATATATGACTTACATATATATCGAGTTGCCGATGTAACTCAACCCAGCAACGTCCCACCACTCCTCACTGAGCCAAAGCCGAGCGGCTGGTAGTATGGAGGCTTGTTGAAGGGCACCTTCAGCTCAGTGTCAAAGAGAGGAGACGGTGCTCCGCGTTTTTAAGAAAATAAATAAGAAGACAAAAAAAAAAGAAACAGTCTGGGCCCCCTTCAAACCCGTGAACCTGTGGTCAACGAAGCCTCTTGTCTGGTCTTCACGCTGCTGGAAGCCCTTCATTTGTTCACCGGCCCGAATTTCACACCAAACGGCACGTGTGCAGCTACAGCGTTGGAGGGGAAGTTGAGGGTGGTGGTATTGTCTCCCTCTCATGAGTCTGAACGTGTCTGTGTGTGTGTCAGACCTTTTAAAATGTTGCCTTTTTTTCCCCCCACTTCCCGGGCAGTGACGAAGACGGTGTGTGCAGAGCAGTGTGACGGTCGATGCTTCGGGCCTTACGTCAGTGACTGCTGCCATCGCGAGTGTGCCGGCGGCTGCTCGGGCCCCAAGGACACGGACTGCTTCGTACGTCGGATTGCACACAAACACACGCACACAATACACACACACACACACACAAGCGCATATCCAAAAGTAAAAAAAAAAAAAAAGCAGGGGGGAGGGGAAATAGTTATTTATTTCTCTGCCCGGCTCCACCCTTCACATCTGTTTGTCATCCTCGCCCTGCCAGAAAATGATCCACTTTATTTACCGGCTGACAAATTGCATGTTATTATACAGGGGCCGTAAAAGTCTGCCGCAGCGGCTCCTTTTTTTTTTTCCCGAAGAACAAATTGGTGATTCAGTGTCGCAATTAATATCCCCTCAAGTTCCTCCCGTTTCGCCCAACTTGCGCGCACGACACACGCGCACCAAGCGGAGGTGATATTGACGTCGTAACTCACAGAGAGGTTGTTCCAATCCAATTATCCCGCCACTTTAGCCGACGACAAAACACTTAAGGGGATTATGGGGGAAAACATTTCTCCGTCTACATCATGGCCGCGCGTGGGTGGCTTCAAAACTTTTCTCCCATTTGGCGCCGTGAAAGAGACCGCGCATGTAGCGATCGGACGTAAAATTGGAAACTGCGACTTATACGTTTCCTCACTCTTACGTGAGAAACTGCCCCTCGCCTCCAGGCTCAATGTTTCTCTCTGATGATACTTTTTTTTTTTTCCCCCGCAGGCTTGCACCAACTTCAACGACAGCGGTGCCTGCGTGACCCAGTGCCCTCAGCCGTTTGTGTACAACCCCACATCTTTCCAGCTGGAGCACAACCCCAGAGCCAAGTACACCTACGGAGCCTTCTGCGTCAAGAAATGTCCACGTAAGTCCGCGGTCGCCCCGCCTCAAACGCACTGGGATATCACACTGCAATAAGGTGGATGCCCGTTCTCGCCACCATAATTGAGCTTCATAGTCTGGGTGTCGGTCTACGCCGAAGAAGCATTTATCCTCTCAATTGCCTGAAATGCAACCCCGGGGGCGATTATTTAAAGTTGAGATAAATGACTCGGAAGTAAATAAATTGTGCGTCACAATCAGGAGTCGCGCTCGCCGTCTGTCTTTCGGCTTCTGCCAGCTGCGGGAAACCAAATCTTGGTTCTTTCTCTTCGCGGCTGTGGAGTCGGAGGCGCGACGGTAATTCAGCGAGCGTGCGCCACAAAGTCAGGGCGGCGTCAACAGATTGCATGTTCAAGTTCCAGTGATCATCAAATGAGCGCACCCCCTGTCGCACTTTCCCCCTGCCGTCGCCAAATACTAATCTGGTTCATTACTGTTCCTGAGCAATGTAGACAATCCCTTTTCGTCATTATGCAAATATGCTTAAAATACAATCAACCTATCTGGAAAAAAAACATGTATGCGCATACGCTTTAAGTCAAAATGAAACGCTCACGCTCTCGGGGAAAACCCTTTTCACAGATAACTTTGTGGTGGACCACAGCTCCTGCGTAAGAGCCTGTCCCAGCAACAAGATGGAAGTGGAGGAGAATCGCATCAAGATGTGCATCCCCTGCACGGACATCTGTCCCAAAGGTAAAATACATCATAATGTCCTGCACAATAATGGTACGGATCGTATGGAACGATATAGCATTTAGTTTATCTCAGCTTTAGTTTATCTTTATTCTTCTGTATTTTTCTATTTCTGCAGTGTTTATTCTCTGCTGCTGCAACGCTGCCAATTTACCCTTTGTGGGACAATAAAGGAATATCTTATTTTATCTTATCTTATCTTATCCCAATATAATCAGGATTTTGTCTCAATTCAAGCTTGATATTACAAAGATAGGATGATACGAAGGCAAGGGCCTAATTTTGCATTCTGCAACGTGAAATCATTTCTGATATATTTACTCGTATGTTGCTGAACAATAGGGCAAAGATAGAAAAGCCCAAATTGTAGAGGTATAAAATGTGAACGTAACTTTTTTTTCTGACATATTATCACCATAAAACAGACCAACTAAAGGTGTAACACATGGGTAGGTGTTCTGTTTTGCATAAACTTTTTTTTTTTTTTTCCCCCAAGTCGTACCCAGAATAACGCCTCTATTGACTTGCAACAGCCTGCATCTATCTCATCTTCACCTAGGAAATTGAAATATTTTCAGGTATGAGGGGCCACCCTCTACATAAACGACATGTCATGACGTCCGCATTCATAATTTTCCTGCCGTCAACTCTGTCGCCAACGGGAACAAGTCACGCGAGGGGGGGGGAATAATATACACGTATTTGTTTGTTTTTTTGTCAGATGCACTGTAAGTGCCATAACGTGACACATCGAGTGACTCCGACCTGCCGTCACCAGTGCGCCGTTGATGAAAGTGGGAATGAAAATGTGTTTTTGCGGCCCATTGGCGCGGGCAGGGTCCGCATCGTTCACCGATGAGGCCTGTCAGATTTGTCTCGGCGAGGACGCGCTAAGACCCGGTCGACGACTCGGTTACATTGAGTCGGCGGAAAATCAGATTTTACACTGCCTCTGTTCTCTTCTCTTCCTGGCGCGTTACTCTGCAATTTACTGTATATGTACAAGAGCTTACGCAGTTAAACCGTTTTTAATCTAGCAGCTTAAAGCCAGCGGTGAAGATACTGTATCCACAGTAGCCCACAGGAATTACTTTGCCAGCTTAAAGAGGGAATGCGATTCCCGCTTTAACCCAGCCAGCTTAGCCCTATTTTTGCTTCATCACATGAATTGGCCCCCTTACGTGTACCCACGCGTCGGCAGCTTCTTCGTTGTTAGGGTCACGCTGTGCCATATTCCGATTTCGACATTCTCACGCGCTCATTCTCGATTCGCTACGTCCGGAGGATGAAGCGTTTGGCACCGCGACAATCGGCACGTTGCCGTAACAAGTGTCTACGCGTCATTTTTGCACGGGAGCAGCTCCACTTCAGCACAAAGGGTTCACCGTCGCGTTCTCGCAAAGGTAACTTCCCCCTTGCAGGAAAGACGGCGGAGAAAAGGCTGCGCCGCCCATTGATTGGCTAATCTCTTGATTACATCGTCACGCAGCGGGGAGGGGTTAATGAGGGATAGCCCGGGGAACTATGGGAAATGATAACAAATTAACATTTCAGATATGGAATCGGCTGGTATTAATCACTATCAAAAACTGGCTACACCGCTTAATGCCAACCTTATTCATCACCCCCCCCCCCTCCGTCCCGTCTCTGTCAGAAATACTTGGTTCACACTCCACCACGCTAGTGTAATTAATGCAGATGTAATGAATTCATTACGGGGAGGAATTGGCTGCGAATTGGCCCATGGTTTCACAGAGAGGGGCCGCAGCCTCGTCCATGCACCAACGGCCAGGGTGGATTTTCATAAAGGAGCGGGAGGGAATTAATTTCCAGTAAAGGTTTCAGTAGACGGGGTCTCCGCTGTACAGGGGACACTTTGAACGCTGTTGTTTTTTCATAACAAAAGCTCTTAATGGTGTCGTTTGTTGTCGGCAGTGTGCGATGGCATCGGGACGGGCATCCTGCAGGCGGCTCAAACGGTGGACGCCAGCAACATCGACAAGTTCGTCAACTGCACCAAAATCAACGGCAACCTCATCTTCCTCATCACCGGCATCAAAGGGTAGGCGGGCGCCGCGCCCACGTGGCCTAAAGGCGGTGGTTGTAACGCAACGTTCGCTCCTCAGCTGGAAGCGAGCCTGATGTGCGCCGTGTGTGTTGGTCAGCGGTTCACGCCGCGGGGCTTGCGCGCTCGTCGCGTTCAAAGCCACGCCAACGGAAGCATGAGAGTAAGCCAAGGGAGACAAACGCCGCTCCAGTCACATCTCAACGCGTGAGAGGGAAGGTAGCTCGGGAAGGTCAGCGTGCTCGGGTTCCATCACAAACCGCCGCCCCTGAGCTCCAAGATTAGAACACCCTGGAAAATATGAATGTCACATGGGCCCATTTTCCTCTTCAATTCCACCTTCAGGTTCACACTCGTACATATACAGTATAAGGTCACAGCGCGGCAGCGTTTTGAATGCGGGTTTTGATAAATAATTGTATTTTTCCTCACTTTTCTTTTTATGTATGCCTGCACTGTGTGTTTGTGTGTTTCAGGGACATGTATCACGGTATTGGACCTATGGACCCCGAACGCCTCAACGCTTTCCGCACCGTGAAAGAGATCACAGGTGAACCCGCCGCACTGGTGTGTGTGTGTGCGCGCGGGTGGGTGCATTTGTGTGTGTGTGTTATTTATCGTCTCCCCTAGAGGTAGGAGGAAAAGCTCTCAGTAGAAAAAAGGGTCGAAATTTGATGGGCTGATGGCCATCGTCAAAAGTGTGTCTTTACAGTAGCGTTTACAGTAGCACACAACAGCGTGCGTGTCTATGCACGCTCGCCGTTGTGTGCGTGTTTATTCATTAGCTGCGAGAGGCCCCGAAGGGATGAGCGATGCTTCGCATACCGGCCCTTTTGTCATATTAAACTGTGACTCGCAGTTGAGCCAAACACCTAATGGAGTGAGACCGCATTTTCATAATGAAAACCCGGGCGATAAGAAAGAGCAATGGCCGCTCCGTCCCGGCCATTTCCGGCGCCATCCCTTTAATGTTATTCTCACAGACGCCGATTCAATGTAATCTGTCATAAAAAAAGGGGGTGGGGGGGGGGCTATTTAATCCATCCTTTTAATTAGCGTATGTGGTCTTCTCCGAGCCCATCTCGTGCTCAGAATGGGTTCTTTGCTTGAAGTGTTTTTTTTTTTTTATTCAAAGGATTCTTTTTGTTTCTCGAGAGTCCGCCTCCTTTTTTTTTTTTTTTTTTACTTTTTATCCCCCGTCCACATCCTTTCCTTCACCATTCCCTTAAAACACGGATTGTGTAAGCACCGCCCCGTTAACGCATTTTGCCCTGATCTGTCTTCAGGTTACCTCAACATCCAGTCCTGGCCCGAGAACATGACGGATCTGAGCGTTTTCTCCAGCCTGGCGACCATCGGAGGCAGGTCCCTTTACAGGTACGTGCCAGGGAGGTCGAACATACCGTCTGACTCTGTCTCTGGGGTGTTTTTTTATTAAATGTTAAGAGACAAAAACAACAAAGTAGTCCTCGGTTCAGATTCTCCACCTCCTCTTGTTTTCCTTCTGCCTCGTCCTCACCTTTCCTCTCGTCCTTTTTTCTATTTCGCGCAATATATTTTCTGTGCTCTCCCTCAACCTCCAGCCACACTTTCTACACGCCCTCCATCACCCTCATTTCTCATCCCGTCCCACCTTGCACTTTCTTCTTTGTTCCTCTGTCCTTCATCCTTGCTTGTCCTTTAAATACCCGCCTACTCCTATCTCCATTTTGTTCCTCCACCCTCTATCTGTATCTCGTTTTAAATTTCCTTCCAAATCTCCCCCGGCTGTTTCTTTTTAAAATCAAAATTTTTATTTCCTGCAGCGGAAGCGGTATTTCCCTGTTGATCCTGAAGCAGCGCTGGATCTCCTCGCTGCAGTTCCAGTCGCTGGACGAGATCAGCGCCGGCAGCGTCTACATCTTCAACAACAGCCGCCTGTGTTTCTACAACACCGTCAACTGGACGTCGCTCTTCAGGACGCCGAGCCAGAAAGTCCTCATCCGCAACAACCGAGATCCGAAGGAATGCAGTGAGTAGATAACGCCTGCATGATGAATGGGAGCCAGTATCTAGCCGGTATCAGAATCAGAATCAGAATCTCTTTATTCGCCAAATGTACAAGTACACAGGAATTTTACGTGGTGTACAGCGCTTGTTTAATCGCCATGTCCAAGAGACGGGGAGTACATGTGTGAGTGCAGCATTTATCATATGTTCAGTGCAGGTAATGAGTACATGTGTGAGTGCAGCATTTATCATATGTTCAGTGCAGGATCTCCTCGCTGCAGTTCCAGTCGCTGGACGAGATCAGCGCCGGCAGCGTCTACATCTTCAACAACAGCCGCTTGTGTTTCTACAACACTGTCAACTGGACGTCGCTCTTCAGGACGCCGAGCCAGAAAGTCCTCATCCGCAACAACCGAGATCCGAAGGAATGCAGTGAGTAGATAACGCCTGCCTGATGAATGGGAGCCAGTATCTAGCCGGTATCTTTGAAAGAATGGAGGAATTAAGTATAAAACTTGGAAATAACGACCAAAAGGAAAAGTTACACACACGTACACACACTTGTGTATCCTAACACACATCCAATAGTAAATAAACGTATGCAGTCGTCCAGTACCATTATTTTCTCCTCCGCAAAATCCGAAAGCGCCTGGTTGTGCGTGAATCTGGCCCAACATACCCTCGCACGCCTGTTTCCAAGGCGACAGTATCACGGGCATATCTCCCTCTCTCCCTCCCTCTCCTTGGCCTCGGCCATCAAAGCCCTTGTTCAGCTCCTCACCAGGAAAGGGCTTAATGCGTCATGCAAGGCGTTGGATTAAGGCTAACTGCTATGCACGGGGAAGTGGACAGTCCGCGCGTGGTTCAGCTGTGGTTCAGCCGACCACAGGAGGCCCCTGCAGTGAGAATTTAAAAAACAATAAAAAAAATCTTCATTTGACAACTTCTTCTGACAACTTGCGCAATATGTGCTTTCTAATGAGGCTCAGTGTGACAAAGATGACTGGAAAACAAACATTGCCGCCTGTGTGTGTATCTTAGAGATCAATGTCTTCATTAGGCTCCACCTCCACCCGTCCAGCCACCATTGACTGTTGTCCTGTTGACAAAGGACAACTCTCCCAGGAACGTGGGTGTCACTCACCGGCCAGAGAACAGCCAGAGTCCAATGGAAGCCATTGATTATGAAAACAAAACAAACAAAAAAAAAAGACTCCTGGGTGGGTCTTTAACAGCAGAGGTGTGGAGAATACCAATGTTTACGGCCCTCAGCTTCACTAAAACACGTCAACACACAAAACAAAGCTCCCCACAATAACTTGGACACACTGTGGATACACTTCCAATCTTATTCATCAACTAGCTCATTATATATCCCTGCAGATTAAGTGCGTGCCTTTTTGCCCCTCCCTCCCCGCAGCTCAGCAGAGGATGGTGTGCGACCAGATGTGCTCGGACGACGGTTGCTGGGGCCCGGGGCCGGACCAGTGTCTCTCCTGTCGCCACTTCAGACGAGGGCGCACCTGCGTCGAGTCCTGCAGCCTTTTCGAGGGGTGAGTGTCTCCGAGCCGATCCGATCCGATCCGACCCGGGTCCCAAACACAAAGCACCAAACCCGATGAAAATCGAAGCCTTTTTCCCCCCAATGCCCCCTCATTCATTTTCCGGGGCACTGCGTCGATTTCCATGCGAACGGCTATCCTAGACAAACGGAGGAATATAGAAATCATTTCAATCAGCCTTGATGCGCGAGGATGAAACCGAGACGTCCTCCGAGGGCCTCCGGTAGGAGGAGAATCTTAATTGCCAAACGGCACCGAAGTAATAAGACAAACCAATAAGGGACTTCGAACAGCAATGGGGAACATTTTGGAGTGGTGTTCACATCCATCGTCCAAACAACATTTTGAAGATATGTCGTTCGTTTTTAATTAAACTCAAATTGCCAATGTCAGCTGACAGATCCGACTGTGGGAAGTGACTCGCGCTTCGGAGTGCCACCCCAGGCCCGGGGATGTGGGTGGGTGGGGGGGGGGCTGTCTCTTATACACATGGGGGGGGGGGGGGGGGGGTTTACTTTCCAATCCACTGATGTGCTGTTTCCAGCGGGAATAATAATAATGGCATCCGGGTCAGCGCTTCTTGTGCTGCCAAGAGGCACATCAAAAAGCCCGCCGCCGACTCACCTGGGGAGAAGCTCTTCTCTGAAGATGCAGGCTCCCGACCCCCTTTTTTGTGCGTCTCTCGAGCGAACGAGGAGACGCCCGTCTAAAATAAGACCCGCGCTGGCACAGGGAAATAAGGGCTTTTTTAAATTTTATTTTATTTATTTTTTTCGCTTTCTTATCGAGCAAGCTACTGTTTTCCCCTGTGAGGGAGCGAAAGTACGTGCGCCTGCGAGAGCGAGCAACACTCGGTCAGGTTGACTTGTTGCCCGGGCCTCCTCTCACCCGGCGACGTCCACGCGGAAGAGGGAGCTTTGAAGTTGCCGTGGAAGAAAAAAAAAAAAAAAAAAAAAGCCTCGCATCCAAGGCTTTGAAGCAGGCTGGAAAGCGAGAGAGAGGCGCGTGGCAGGGCGCCCGCTGAAACGCGCTCCTCTCCCGTACTGTAAATACAGTCGCTGTGATGTATTATAAGTAACGTTCGCCGGCGCCCGCTTCTTGCTTTGTGTCCATCTTGCCTGTGGAATCAGAAAATGTCGAACAGGGGGGTCGGCCCCGCGTAAGAAGTCACCTCCTGCCAAGCAGCGGAGCGTCAAAAGTGTGTCTGTGGCAGAAAATGGGGGAAGATTTTCTTGAGACGAATAACGTGTATTTTTATACGTGTTACTACTCGTTTTACGCTTTTTGTCTCACTCAAACTAACAAAAAAAAGCTGCTTTTCTTTATGGTGCCTGGATGTTTAAAAAAAACATCACCTTGTCTAGTGACAAACAATTGTAGCTGGTGGTTTTATTGTTGGTGCTACTGAAAACAGACTCTGAACATAAAACGAATGTAGTGCGTGAGTCAGAGGAAGCCAAAGGGATAAAAATCCTTTTTCTTTTTGTTTTTTTAGGTCAGGATTTTTTATTGCGACAAATAACAGACACAAATGCACCGTAGTGCTGGATGCTGAGTTGATTTGATAACATTGTGTGTGTGTTTTTTTGAAATAGTCCTAGCACAATACCCTGGTAATCTGTAATTTATTTATTTTTTAATAAGAGCCCTGTAAATGAAAACGTGCAATATCTGAAAAATACCAGAATCCTGTTTCCTTACCAGTGATAAAAGTGGAAATACTTGATCTCAGGATTTAGGAGGGGAGGCTGAGTAGATACAATACAGATTAAATGAGGCTGTTTCAGCAGTTTCTTATCTCCAATGCAGTCGCCCGGGTCTCCTCTCCAGCAGTGGTTTTCGGTATAAATGTTCAAAATAATTCTGCTTTTACTACAGGGGGCATTCTGGGGTTCTTGGGCTTCCTTGATGAGTAACACCATTTGAGCTTCCGTTTGTACAGTTGCCATCACTCTTAAGGGGAATGAGTATTTGTTCCCATCAGCATTCAAACTGAACGTGGGGGTTTGAATGCACAGACACACACACACACACACACACACACACACACACACACACACACACACAAGCTCATTAAATATGTTTTCAGATTGGTGATTTTGAACCTGAAGATTCCCGCCGCTCGCCCTCGTTATGTCTCCTTTCTTCATGAATAAAGGCACTAATTCCCTTTAGTTTGCACATCCGTTGAATTAAACAAAAGCAGGGGGCTAAGGAGTGCGAGAGGGGGGGCGAGGAAGACGTCCCGAGATGTTGTCCACCGGGGTTGTGAGTGGGGATGGGAGGAAGCAGCTTATGGAGGCGTAAGAAAGTGTTTAATTAAAAAAATAATAATAATGTTCCGGTGGGCCGGCCACGCTCGGCTTTGCCGGAGGTTTAGTGGTCTGAGCACAGTCCTGCTTAAATTCACTGCTAAAACAGGGCTAATCCCCCATCAGGCCAGCCCCCCCCCCTCCCGTAGGGACCCTTGGCGCACACTTCCAGCCGTGAAGGGGGCCAATCAGGATAAACGGCTTTGACGGAATGGAAATGACCCTCGAGAGGCCTGCAGCCGAGGTCTTTGTCTCCCGCCCATTCTGCTCGGTGTATGTTTTTTTTCCTTTTTCTTTTTTTTTTTTTTTTACTCGTGCAACAAAAGAGATCTCTCTCCCCCTTTTCTAAAGGATTCCCCTGGATGAAGCTTCCAGGAGCGAAATCTAATTTATTTTGGAACGAGGGGAAAAAGAAAGTGAGAGACAAAGGCAAAATGTGAAGAGAGCAATGGCAGTCTACCAGAAAAAAAACATTATGAATAAAAAAAAATAAAAAAAAGGGAACGCTCTGTGATACTGTAAGTTGGCATGTTTGAGACGCGTTGCCGCGGATGCCAAAAAAACTGCTACGAGGCTTTGTAAAAGGGAAATCTGGGGTTTAATCATCGTTTCTGTCGCCACGTTCATGTGATGCAAGTTGTACATCTCTTTTCTGTTTTTGTTTTTTTTCTAGCTTTGGGAACAACGGCAGTACTAAAATATTTTTATTTTAATATTCACGGTCTGTAAATGCAAAAAAAAAAAAAAACGCCCCAGGAGACCTGATTTGCTCAGCGCAAGATCATATGGAAAAAAAAAAAAACTGCTCCCCAGCATCTTTATTTTCAAACTTTAGCATCAAACACGCACACGCGCCACAGGGTTACACTCATTATCCCACCAAGTGTGAGAAAAGGGCCTCGTTTGTGTGCCTGTCCTCTGCATCGGACGATCGATCCCTCTGATGTAAAAAGTGTTTCTGATCGGCAGGGGCTCTTATTGACAGCAGACGGACCTCGGCTCGCCGGGGGACGCCGCACTTCAAAAAAACCAAAAAAATAAACAAACGAGAATGCGCTGATTCAGAAAAACAAACGAGGGAGAAATGTATGGATCGGGTGCACACATAGACACACGTACACGTATAGGGATTCAACAGTATGGCCTCGGGCTATGCGAAGCTTCTGCCAGTGTAATTGCTCTATTCCTCCACTTCTTTCGGTAGAACGCTATCACGACGTGAGTCGCATGCGTCCCTGTAACCCATTCCATAACGGGGTCTGCGGTACAAATTGGGCACACAAACTGCAATCGCTCAATTGCACGGAGAAAACCTTTTGCCAACCCTCCAATTTTTCTCGTCCCCTTCCAACCTCCCCCCCCTCCTCGCTGCGCATCCCCCCCGTGTTTGCCTATGATTTAAAAAGCGGTCCATTATTCACGAGCCCCCCTTCGTCAGCATATTGACCATGCTAAGCCTTTTACTTGAGCAAATAGTCCCGCGCAGCTCCCTGCCCTGCGCGCCCCTTTACCAAAGGGCACCCCGGCACTCGGTGCAATTAGGAATCTCAGTGATGGGGCGCGATGTAAATTATGGTTTAACCTTGGTCTTCGCGACGCCGTGTTGGTTTAAAATCAAAAGGGCTCCCTATGTTTCAGGCTTGTGCACATATGCGCGCGGCGTACTTCAAAAAGCCCTCCCTCAGCAGGCTCTTAATCAATATTTCAATGTGGATACGCGCTCAAATCTATAATGCATGCATCTCTTTCCTGATTTCCCAATCTCTTATCAGGGAGGAGCGCGAATTCACCAATGGATCCGTGTGCCTGGAGTGTGATGGCCAGTGTGAGAAGATGGAAGGGAACACCGCGACATGTCTTGGACAGGTGAGGCCACCCTGAATTGAGTTCACCCCCACACGCACTCACGCACTCAACTTCCTTTTCACTTAACAACACCTTCTCTCTCTCCCGAGAGCGAGAGAGAAGTCAACTTTTCCCTTTTATATGAAAGCCACCCCCGCCCCCTCGTGTTTTTCTGCGCGTGAAAGCCTCATATCTCCTACGTGCCAGAGTGGATCTCTCACTGATTTGGTGGGGGTCTATCTGTTGTGTGGAACGGATTTCAGAAGATATAAGTGCTGTGTCTGCAAAGGTGACTGGTAGGTTAATGGGAGGAATGATGAACTACTGTGGGTACTCCAGGAGGCATGTTTTTGGCAAGCTCACACACACACACACACACACACTCACACGCTCACTCTCAAAACGGCAAAATGAGATTAGTTTATGACCTTCCCGTAAAGTCACCGTAAGCGTCTCGGATGTAAGCATGCCGCGACTCTCCGGGGAAAAAAAGGTGGAATTCCCCCGCGCATATCAACACCAAAAAAAACACCCTATCCGTGTCCGCGCGATTCCGCAAGACATGCATGAGTCCGTTCATTATTTTCACTGCATTCACACAAGGCGTTCACAAACCTGAGCGACACACAGGAAACTGTGTAGTTGGCTGATTAGGTGGGCCAGAAAAAGCAAAAATCATATTTCTGGAAGACAAAATCTGATAAATTTTTGGCCATTAGTGTGTATTTTTAAAATCGTTAGACAGATAAAAAAAACAACAACAACAATGGGGCCACAGATAGAAGTCTTGTTGTGTTTCCAATATTAACGCCGGCAATATTAGCTTTTTTTTTTTTGTTGTTTTTTTTTTACTTCATTTTTCTCGTTGTCAGTAAATCCCGCAGAACAAACCAAAAGTTTTGTTTTGCAGATAGCTACGACACGTTTGGTTTAAGAAGAGTAGCAATTCGGAAACACACCAGCGAATTAAAACCCGGCTCCAGCTATTTGACTTAATTTAAAACACAGCCATGGCTGCCGAGGGACACGAAAAACGCTGCGCCTAATTAGTTAGAGGCTAACGCTCGAAAATAAATCGAATAAAATACATTATATTGGAATCACACAGTGTTAAAACTGTATTAAAACTTGTTAGCCACTGTGCCGCACATGTTGGCATGTTCTCGCGTTAGGATGCATGCAGGTGGGGTTGTTTCTTTTTTGAGTTAAGTCTTTCCAGCGCGGCAAATGTGAATTAAAGGCAGGGTAAGCTTGAACTTGTAACGTTTATGACCGTTACATTAAATCGATATTTTGGGTTCTGAGGTCTTGATTTGGTTTTGAATCCATATACTTGCACAGTTTGAGAAAACTAAATAATGTAGGTGAATACAAACTACTACAAAAATGTGCCCTGTCGTTAATGATTTCTCTTCTTAAATAGGGACTCTTGGTTGAATGACGCAGACGGGGCAAGATGACAAAGGGCGTGTACAGGCAGCCGGTTGCACAATTGTCTTTTACGTTACAGAAAGTCATGCTTCAAATGCACCGCACGTGATTTAGTGGGATTCAGGGGTTGTGTGAGTAACCTTTGGTGATATGCCCCCGGGAGAGATAGAACAAGAGCTTGAGAGATGGTGCGAAAATAAGAGAGAGAGAGAGAGAGAAAGAAAGAGGAAGAGGGACTCTTCAAGGATGCACAGTGGCGTCTGACTTTAAGATGCTGGTCACAGTTGAGCAGTAAATGACACCGGAGTCAATCATCCAAAGACGCCCTCACACACACACACAAACACACACACGCGCACACACGAGGCGCGCACCGACCCACTCGGATGCATTCGGACATCTGTATGCAGCAGCACTCGCAGACGCACAGGCGCAAACATGCAAAGTGAGAATAATCTTTATTGATGGCGTGTGTCTGCATGTGTCAGACCCGGTGAGCAGTTGTCCATCAGGTCACCGCGGTTGTCATTAGCAACGGCGCCGCTTCTCCAGCAACTTTGCTGGACACCTCCGTGGTCTGACACGCGCCCATGCCTTAACACTCTCAAGTTGAGCCCGTCTCTATTTCCCCGTTTCACACGAGGACCGGCATGCGCGCGCACTCAGCCATTCCGTCTGACTTATTCATGATTCCCGCCGCCATGAGTTCGTGCTCAGCCACCACTTGTCATCTCCTCGTTCACGTCTCGATGTGCCGCACATTGACATGACCTGATTCCGTATGCATTTTGCCAATTCTGACTGATGTGCTGCGGAATACACTCTGGGCTGTTTTGCTCGACACATGATAAGTCACTGAATGGGATTCATGTGGCTCCCGCTACATTAGCTGTGGTCGGGGCTGAGCAAAATTGACATGATTCACCAGGTTTGACTTGAATCCTTTTTAACGTCTTCCTCTCATCCCGTGCATTTTTCTACTTTTCCATTCTCCAACTCTATTTTGTCCTGCTGCTATCCTCCCCCGTCTTCGCCCCGCCATTTTCTTCTCCATTTCTTTCTCCCCATTCATTCACCCCTTTCCGCCTCTTTCCAATCCTTTTCACCGGCACCCTCCCCCCTTTATTCTCCCCCCGTCCACCGCCTCCTCCTAACCCATCCTCTCCTTCTCCTCCGCGTTCCGCTCTCTTCTCTCCTCACAGGGCCCGGACCAGTGCGTGAAATGCCTCCACTTCAAAGACGGGCCCAACTGCGTGGAGAAGTGCCCCGACGGCTTGCAGGGAGCCAACAGTTTCATCTTCAAATACGCCAAGGCCAACAACGAGTGTCATCCCTGCCACGCCAACTGCACCCAGGGGTAAGAACAGGACGATACGATGGGGTGTTGGCTTTTGATGGTTTTTGCCCACCTCTCGTGCTTTCTGAAGCCCCCTCTGGCTTGGTGTCTTTCATGCCGGTTGACAAAATTGGCTGCACACGGGTGGCCCCACAGACACGTGCCACACCCCTCCCTGGGAGAAAGCCTATGGCTCCTGGGGGCCCTTTGACCCTAAAGGCCTCGCGGAATACAGTACAAACTGACTCTGAATGGAGAGGTGGGTGCAGAGAGGCAATATAGGTACAGGAGAGATATGACGCACATGGGAATGAGTGCAGCTGAGCAATGTAAACAAAAGAAACATGGCGAATAGAGGAGTGGGTGGAAGAGGGTGCTCGAAAACAAATTCAGCTTCTACAGGTTCTGGAGCGAGGTACATGTTTAATGGGCTGGAGGAAGTGAGTGCAAAACATTTGCCCCTGCGTGGGAGACCATAAATCAGAACTTTGGCAAAAAGCCCCCAAAATTTGCATAATTAAATAATAGTAAAAAAATTAAAAATAAATACAAACAATGCCCAGGGTCCAGCCCTCCGTGACCTTGCAGCTGACTGACAAAAAACAAGTGTCTTCGTTCTGTCCCTGCAGCCTGTCTCTTGAACTCGGCGTGCGCTGCTGGTTTGAACTTCGGCCCGGCCTTTCACATTGGCGAGGTGACCGAGATCGTCTCGGCAAGCAAAGTTAAAGCCCTGAAACCTGGCAACAGGAGGGACGGCCGCAGAGATGAGGAGAATGCGAATGCAACGTAGCGGGAGGTCATTTTTCTTTAGTTCAGCGGCCCTGTTAATGTTGATAATACCAGTGTGTCAGAGGGCAGGAATAAAAAAAAAATGGTGGTGGTGAAGGACAATGCCTGCAGTTGCTGGTAAGCTTTGAATGGAAAAAAAACCAAAAAAAAAACAGGTAAGCCGAATAAAGGGGATACATGGGAGGTTATAATTCTTTACATGGCAGCTTACCCTCGCACAGATGCACACACTGTGGAGGCTAATCTGCCGTTGTCATGACAACGACTCCATCAGGCCACGTCGTTTCATCCCACCCTCTGGCCGCGGGGCGCCGCGGATTATCATCAAGGTGGACGCGGAGGCAGGGGGATTTGAGGACGCCAGCCGGAGTCGGACATTTCTGGAGGTCGGGGGTCAGTGTCGGGGAAAGAAAGCGACACCGCTTGAGCTCGCTCAGAGTCGCTTGTGGTGCGGAAAGAGGCACAGCGGGTCAGGCGGCCTCGTCACACAGAGCTCGCATGGGGAAAAAGCAGCAAATACTCTGGAAAACGAGTCGCAGAGGAAGACGTGCAGGTGCTGCTTTGTTCTTGTGTTGATTCCGGAAGGAAATTAGTGCGTGTCGCTCGGTTGCACGCACGCACACACACACGCGTTCACGCACGCCACATTGGACACGGACGCTGATATCTTGCTAATTAGCGATTCGCCGCAACATTTAATTGGCAGCAAAGCGGCTTCGGAGGAGCCACAGTTGTCACCGATTTCGTTCCAAAGTAAGCCCGCTCTCCTCATTTGCGACATCATTTGTTGAGGCTTGCGTGCCCGTGCCGCACACTCGCATGCACGCGCACACACCAACACAAGACATTCAAAAATCGCTCTCCTGTGTCTATCCCGCTGTTGAAAGTCCTCCGCTCAAGGAGCGAGAATTAATGAGCAGCTAAGAGTCGGCTCTAATCACTTCCTGCTTAACTAATGTTTAAAACTCTCTCTAATCAGAATGTGATCACCATCAAATTACAGTGGCTCTGATTGTTAAGGGGGGGGGGGGAAGGTAAGGATTTCCTCTGTTTAGTTAGAGGCTAAATGTGTTTCTGTCAAAGATGCTGATTCACAGAGAGAGGCCCTTCAGAGTCATTCGACTAGCAAATAAAGACTAGGGCATTATTCATTTCATTTATATATATTTTTTTTTTGGATTTCAGTTAAGTATTATAGATACATCTCCCACGACATGGACGTGGATTTGGAGTCTCCCTCACCTTCTGACCCGCCACCAATGTCTGCAGCTCTCCAGCAATATTTTCCTCCTACAATTAAACGCATGTTAATCCAGAAAACATCATAGCACTATGATGGCGGCTTTAACATGGATTAAAAATAAATGAATTACGCAGTATTTTCGATCTAGCAGGAAAAAATTATAATAGCTGCGTAGTCCGAACCACTTAGTGCATGTAGATCGGAAGTTACTGGAAATACGAAAAAGGCCCGTGTGCCAGCCTTGCATATTTACGAATCTGCATATAATGGGGACGATTGGGCGGATAACTCCAAATGTCCAACCACAAGACTGTCTCTGCCGCCCTGCAATGGCACGGCCGACATCTTTTCAAACTCAACTCTGTGTTTGTGCACCGTGAGTACGGAAAAACGTTTTGAATGCCAGCTTCACAAAAAAAACAAACGGCCTCCTCTGTCAGTGTCCATCACCGCTTTGCGTTTCTCGAGAAGATTCAACATTTTTAAGAGTTGATGAAGCGGCGCACCGCCGTGTCTGACCAGCCTTTGACGGGCTTTCCACGAATTTCCCTGCGGGGTTCGCCAGGAGCGTTTCCGCCATCCGCGAACTCCATTTAAATATCGCGAGGAACAACGCTCTCCCGCCCGAATGCTGCCTCCTGTCGTAGTGACGAGCGGCCGTGCCCGAGCTCGCGATTCAATTTTCCACAGGTCCCCGCCCGGTGACAGCTGATTGACGCGGGGGAACGACAACACCGGGTTTACTCATAACCTGTCCCCGTTTTAACGGATGATCTCTCTGTTTCTTCCGCCCCGCAGGTGCGTCGGACCAAGACTCCAAGATTGTGTCGGCATGATGGACAGGTAAGGGATCCGAGGGCACATTTGTCAGGCGGGGGAGGGAGACCACCGTCGCTGGTAAGCGACTCATTATTCTCATTACTCCGGCTGTCTTAAACCACCGCACACATTCCAATAATAGTCCTGGAGCTGCAAACCTAATATATAAAATTACTGTACCACATCTATTGCCTCCACCCACTAAAATCAATCGGTGTACAAGAGTTTCTGAGTAGCCACAAAAAAACAAAATAGACCGGGGACACGACAGCAATTCTATTAAAATACCCATAAAAAAACAAAACAAAGTGAGCTTGACAAGTAGAGCAAAACTCATTAGAATTTTTCACCAAACTCATAAAAACCGAGGCCTGAGCGGTGTCCCTAAAGCAGAGGAGACCTTTTTACTGCTGCTGAGTCTCCAGTCCCGAGGTTCTTCTTTTGCTCTGACAGTGGCAAACCCCCCCCCCGCCCCCCCCTCTCTCCCCTCGTCTCATCCGGTGACCCCGTGTCGCTTGCGCTGCTGTAAACCCTTTTCCTCCTCATTAGAGAAGTCCTTTTTGCTTTTCTTTCACCTCGGTGCTCCTTCGCTCTGTTATTTCTCACCACCGCTTTTTCGATCCCGTCCTTTGTTTTCTTGTTTTCCCCCCCCCCCCTTCCCCCCGTTGTTCCCGTGTCCTGTGTCGTGCTCTTTGCCCCCTCTGTCTGATTTTTTTTTCTGGCCCTTCCTCTTCCT
>JAFBJU010000129.1:323278-390384 GCA_016785305.1 Colistium nudipinnis
CCCCCCCCCCCCCCCCCCCCCCCCTGCTTTTTTTGACCCAATCATTCCAAACTGCTGCATTGCTATTCACCACATGGCTCATTTCATTGAAGCCCCCGGCCTCTTTGTATATTTGAAGATGCCCCCCCCACCCCCATCTTCAGGTCTGCCACAATCGATGCGGCAGACGCCGCGGCACCTTCTTCTATGCCGCGTTTACACGAGTCTTCCATTAGCTGCTAATGGTCTCTACCGCTAATAGAGTTCTGAACTCCAAGTGTCAGGTAGAAGCAGGTGTTATTTTATGTTATGCTTAAAAAAAAAAAAAAAGAGCTCGGCACCGAAGAAAGAAAGAGTTGAAATGGAAGTGGAATCCAGATGGTTGGGGAAAGAAGGGGCAAGAATAAAGACAGGGATGGAATTAAAAGTACAGAATTGAATGGTGCGAGAGGTATGTAAATGGAAGACGCATTAGTGCTATTATTAGTGAAGAGAAAGAGCTTTTAACTTGCGACGTTGCCTTCAGCCGTTTCCCCTGGAATACTCACCCGCAGATTCCGCCTGGGATGCGTGCTTCTTTTTATAACTTCACATTTATAGGGAGGTTTTAAAACCCAAAATAATCTATGCACGTTGCTGATGGCCCATCGAAATAGCAGGTAATTCAGTCGGGTGAGCTGGAGTTCTTCCACAAGTAATTTTGGGCATGCACCTTCAGTGGATTTTTCTCCTCTGTGAAAATGGAACTGACTATCACTTGAACTTGTTTTTGATTGTGAACAGAAAGCTGCAAAATTGGGGTTGGTGCTTGGTTGAGGGGCTGCGGAACTTTGGTGGGGAAAAAATAAAAAATAATCTCTCGGATCGGGGGTCTCGTGGTCGCTTTCATTGGAGCATCCTCCATTTCTACATTGCATGTCAGTCAAGCCCAATACTCGATTTCTGATCCAGATGGGTTGATTCTGAGGTGGCGTGAATATTTCCTCTCACAGCAGGTTGCAGCGCGCATTCCGAATCGGCTGAGGTTTGCACTTCCACTCGGCCCTCGTAATCTCCCCGCTTCTCCTCCTTCCCCTGTCTCCGCAGGACGCCACTAATTGCAGCCGGTATCATCGGAGGTCTGTTTATCATCGTCATCCTGGCGCTCACCGTGGCCGTGTATGTCCGCCGCAAAAGCATCAAAAAGAAGAGGGCCTTGAGACGCTTTCTGGAGACAGAGGTGAGAGGGGAAATAGGTCAAAAACTTAGTTTGTGTGTTTCTGTGAATCGGAATTTGCAGAAAATGCTTGAAAATACAGAATTTGAACAGGTGAGATATAAAATAGCCCTAGATTTAGCTATCATCAGCAAATTTCCGCTGTATAATGAATTTTATTGATTCCACAAAGTAGTTTTGGAAAGACTTCCTGAAATATGGCAACTTTATGAATAGCGTGACAGAACCAAAAGTTTTATTTTGGAGGTTTTTTTCACTCTAATGAGACATGCCTATGGTTTTCTGCTTTTTTTTTTGTTACTTTTTCTTATTTTCATTAGTTCTTTTCGCTGGGTTTCCCAGTTTCTGTGAGATCCTTCACCCAAGAATTGCACTGCTGTTTTTTTTTTTTGCAAGCGGATGCCAAACCCAATTAGACTTGTAAGCAAACCTTGAAATGATAAACCTTGGCCGTGGTACTTGGCCAAACCACGCAGCGGTGCGTCGAGGGGGTTTTGAAAATTATGCGTGGCGGCAATCACCCCATCGATCTGGCCTTGAGCGGGCTTCATTTCCTGGAAGCTTTAGACAGCGGACTTGATATTCAAAAGAGAAAGCAAAAAAAAAAAAAAAAAAAAAACGGGGGGGGGGGGGGGGGGGGGGGGGGTTTAACGTGTACACGTGTGCCCTCACGAGGCCCTCTGCCCCTTTCTGCCCTGTGTGTGAGTGCGCACAGATGTTATGGCATCGGCGCAGGTCTGCTCGGCGGCTTCACCCCCCCGGGAGTGGGGCACGCTTGTCGGTGTGCATTAGTATAATTTACAGGTAGAGGCAGCAGTGTTATGGACAGCTGTCAGAGCAAGAGATGGGCAGCCGTGGGCACTATCTGCCTCATCTCGGTCCGCGCACATCCATCATAATCAACCGAGCCCCGCTCCGACAGGCTCCTGACCGTGAGGTAGGTCTTCGGCCTGAGCAGATTGGATAATGTACTGTCACAGAGGGCTGAGGAGGAACATGCCGGAGGGGTGGGGGGTGCGGGCGGGGGATACACTTGACCCCTTTTGCACCTTCCCGTGTCAAGTTGTCCCGAGACCGATTTTGACTCGATACTCCGGGACAAAGTGAAATGTAGCCGGCCAGAGTCAATTCTCCTGTCCCGCCAGGGGAACTAATTGGGCGTAAAAGTAATTAGACACAATCCAAATCTTTGCCCGCCCGTGGCCACGGTCGGACCCCCCCCCCCCCTGCAGGTTAGACGGACCGCTCGTTAAGGAGCAGGTCGTCGGATCGATCCCCAATGCGGAGCGCACATGCACCAAACGTGACACCGGGCCCGCTCGGCCTTTGTAGGTCACGGTGTGCAAGAGCATTAGCTGAACCGGAGACGTCCCGACCTGACAGTCCTGACCTGTTGGAAGTAAATAGCCGGTCTGATCTCCGTGGGCATTGCCAGTGTGTCTCATGGGAGACTTTCACCCCATCCAATATTGGTTTCCTTAACTTCCCTCTCAAAAATTCCTGCTTTGAATATATCCTGCCACGCTAATATACACCCCAGGTAGGAGCAGGACATCCCCCCCCCCCGAAAACCGTACTCCTCACAGTCTACGTCTTGCCTTCTAGAGGCTCCCTTCTTGTTTTCAGCCGATGAAACCATAGGCTCTGGGCGGGCCGGGCCGTTGACTGTGGATTCTCTGCTCGAGCGGATAACAGCGCTGAGTCCACAAGTGAATGTGTGCGAATGGAGATCAAGCTTGTCTGTGGGAGGGATTCGGGGACAGAGGCTCCAGGCCCCCTCCCCCACCCCCCCTCCATCTCCCTGCGCTTAAACGGAGAGCTCACCTCTTTTGTCAGACAGGAAAACGATGCCTCCAGTTTGCCCCGTCACAGTGCGATGATGTGAGGATCCAGCATGCATTTCCACATCAAGGACAAACGTGAAGGCTCCGTGTCGGCTCGCAAAGCCACACAATTTTAAATCCTTTGTTTTTACTATTTTCTTGGCTCTCCCTTTGTCTCCGTTTTGAGCCCTGCGTCTCTTTTCTTTGTGAGCAAAACAATCTCTCTTGTTTTTGTCCATCCGCCTCACCTTGAAAGTATAAGACAGAGACAAACGCACGCCGCGGCACACCACTAAAAAACAAATTGCTTTCGATGCAGGCAGGGACGGAACAAACAGGCCCGTCGAGGTGCGACCCCCGGGTCCTCCAACTCTGACCCCGGTCCAATGAAGCGCGACTAATGCGCTCGAGATCGCCCCCTCTCCTCCCTCTTCCCCGAGCCACAGGGTCCACTTCCAGCAGCTGTTTGCGTGCCAGGCGGTTCTCTCGGCACCGCTGGCCTGTGGATAGCCCTCCCACCGTGCTCTGCCCCCTGCTCTGGTCCGAGAAGGAATTCAGCACTAGGCCGAGCTGGACAGCTCCTATTGTTATCCCTCCCTATTTATTTTAACATCCATTGGAGATGGCTTCCCAGCATCGTGAATTAAAATATCTCCCACTTGGACCAGTGCTTTTTTTTTGTTTTATATATTTGCCTAATCAGAGGCATAGGTTTAAAATAGCACAAACGCATTTATATAGGACTGTGCCAGGCTGCTAATGGTTAAGATGCTTGCGAGTTGCTCTTTGTCGCTGTGGGCCCCACGATGATACTTCACAGAGGCACTTTCAGCTCCAAGAGGAAAACACACTAAAGGCTCCTAAATGTAAAAAAAACTAAAGGAAAGGAATTTTTGTAGATCTCAATCTTGTAAGAAAAGGGTTTCCGGGGGAATTCTAGTAGTACAGTGACAAAGTCGTGGTTTAAATGCAAGGCATGAGCCTCAGAATGCCATGGATGGAATATTCCCACTCTCTATCATGTGTAGCGTGAGAGCAACTATTTTATTCTTAATTTCGAAGGAAAAAAAATACGTGTCCGTATTTCCATTCGGCAGCACAACAAACATTTTTGTACGGGTAATGCGAACATTAAAGCGTATGCCCGGGGGGGCTCGCGGAACAAGGTTTATACGCGAGGACACTGTTTACTTATTCAATACGCCCGTAATTCCGCGAATTGTATTCTGGCCCCGGGCTGGAACATCCTGCATATTTGTCCAATGAAGTGCCCCCGAATCCTCTCCGCCGCGGCCGCCAGCGAAGCTCATTTGGCGGAGGCACGGCAATATTATTAGCTGGTAAATAAAGAGTCGCGGCGAGCGCGCGTGTCTGCGAGCGCCACCGTGCTCGAGAGACTTTCGGAAAGGGGCCACGGGTCTGCATCTTATTTACCAGGCCTGCTCCTCTCATCCTCCTCTCCTCTGTCCTCATCAGTCCGGATCCGGCCTTGTCCTAATGAGACAATAACAGCTACAGCCTGTTACCATCTGCTCTTATTACTGCTCTGTCACCAGCTCCCCGCCTCTCTCTCTCTCTCTCTCTCTCTCTCTCTCTCTCTCTCTCTCTCTCTCTCTCTCTCTCTCTCTCTCTCTCTCTCTCTCTCTCTCTCTCTGCTGCTACCTGCAACGTCGCTTGTTTTCTCCTCGTTCATGCCGCGTGCGCCCGCGCGCACACACACACGCACGTGCGTGCTGATGCAAATTGCGCTCTTTGGCCAAATTGCCAGGGCGGTATGATGGAGTCTTTCGGAGCTTGTCCTCCGCCTGTTGTGAGAAAATAAAGTTGACGGCCACTGTTTCTACGTGATTTATTAATAGCTCATTTAAAGGGCCTTAACACCGCACGCACCACTTAACCCGGGTCACCTTGCCCCCAGATGTCATGTTACCGAGTAGAGTTTATGTCCCCAGAGGGACAGGGTGGTTTTTAATGCATTCTACCGCTTTGGATACAACAGAATTTAAGAGATTATACAAAGGTGAGATGCTGAATGACGACAACAGTTATTTTAACAAAATTCTCGTCATAGTGGGAAAGTGTTTTTTTTTTGTTTGTTTTTTTCTCAAAGCCTGGCTAAGAAATTTGTTTGTCTTTTTTTTTTTGTGTATTCAAATGAGACACAAATATATGCACTGCCTTATCATGTACATCAGGTAATATCTTCATACTAATGCATTTATCCTTTGTCACTTAGGCCATTAACGATGGCATCCGACACTTATGTAAAGATTTTACTCCTGGTTATTTTTAGACCAACTATTCACGATTTCACTTGAAGATTTCTTTAGTGACTGAAGCTATTGCTCCCCTGCCATGGTCTCCTTTAGTAGATATTTTTGCCAAACTGTCATCTAATTACAGTTGTTCAAATTTCTCTTTTGTCTCTTCGCACAGGGTCGCGGTCAGGTTATGTTTTCTTCTAAATTCAAGTAAATGAGATTTTGGGACGCGGTGGACCAAGCCACGGGCTTAGACAGAGGTTTATTAGCGCTGTGTCCCTATTACCCGATCACTCATCGCTCCCCCTGTCATCTCGCTCACTCTCCTCCGGTCTTTATCCCTCATCGGCGACTATCTCACTTCCTGCGGTGCTCTCCCAGCGGGCCTACAACACCACCTCCCCCAGGCCAAGCAATAACAATAGCCATTAAACGGCGCGTCTCTGCCTGGCTGCAGGCGATGGCCTCCATTCCGTGGACCCGGGCCTGCCGCGGCGATCGGCAGGGGCCCCTCTTGTGCCGATGGTTTTATATCGCATTGAGTGAGTGCGCGTGCGGCTGACCGACTGATGTATGGTCTCATTATATTGTTTGACGGCCATGGCGGAAGCCGGGGTGATTATGGCGCTGATAAACCGCAGCGAATAAGGGTACCAAGTAGGCTGATAGGCTCATTAAGGCCTGTATTGATCAGAGGCATTGACTGTGTGTGCGTGCGTGCGCGCGTGCGTGCGCGCGTGCGTGTATTGTTTTCTCGTATGTGCTTTAGTGCAGTTGTGTGTTTTTGTGTATGGGTGAACTTACATTTATGTGTACTTAAAATTTGCACCTGATTTATTTTTTGTGCATCCGCGTGTTGTGGAATGATATGTGCTATTGTGCAATTGTATGTGTATGTGTGTCTATAATCACATTTATGTGTGTGTAAATAATGTTTGTGCATTTATGGGCTGGGTGTGCACTATATCCTGTTTGGTTTGAATTAGGTTGTGTGTGTGTGTGTGTGCGTGTGTTTTTGTCGGTGTGTATGTGTTTCGTGGTCTGACTTGTGCTATAGTACAATTGTTTGTGTCTGTGTGTGTACGTCAATATGTGTACATACATTTGCACCTGAGTTATTTCTGTGCATCCGTGTGTGTTAGATGCACTATATGCTGTTGAATTTAGGTTATGTGTGTGTGTGTGTGTGTGTGTGTGTGTGTGTGTGTGACTGTTCTCTCACTCCCTCTGGCTTGGATCTTTTAACAGCTCACTTACAGGTGCCAGCTCCTGCTCTTTTATATTTAGTAGCCGGGGCTTTGCGGAGCGGCTCGCGGTGAGGCGGGTGGCCGGCCAGCTGCTGGGATGCTGCTAGGTGTCAGCTGTTACTGGCAGCCACGCAGCGCGGAGGAGGCTTGTCATAACCTTGAGTTGGAATTTGTTCTGTGTGTGCACAGCTGGCGCGCGCCTACCCTTTGTCAGCTGTGATAGCAGCTGACACCGCGGCTGTGATTTGTTTAGCGCCGGGCACGCCGCTGCCCACGCGGACGACTGCCAGTTTTGACAGAACTTTGCGTCCGCACCCCTGGAATGCAAATTATTATTATTTGTCTTTTCAAAAACAAAATTGGACGCACAGGCATGTGTGTGTGTGTTTGAGGTTTGCCAAATTGCCGAGAGCGAGACTTTAAAAGGATTCAGACTTGGAGCGAAATAAAGGAGGTCTTAAGAGGTGACACAAAAGAAGCAGTAGCCGTGAGGAATGCTTGTCATGTTTTTGGCACTACTTGCCATAAAAAGAAAGGGCAATGAGGATATCTATATATAGTATATTTATATATATATATATATGTGTGTGTGTGTGTGTGTGTGTGTGTGAACCTATTTTCTTGTGTATTGTCAGCTGGTGGAACCCCTGACCCCCAGTGGAACGGCCCCTAACCAGGCTCAGCTGCGCATCCTGAAGGAGACCGAGCTGAAGAGGGTCAAGATCCTGGGTTCGGGAGCTTTCGGAACGGTCTACAAGGTCAGTGTTTGTGTGCGCACGTGTCCGTACACACGATTCACACACCAGCCTTCATTTAAACCGTGCAGCTTTACGGATCAAACGTCCGTGTGAGTCAGTCGCTGGCGGAGAGGACGGTTCCTCCCGTGGACACAGCCCTCTCACCAGAAGATCAAATCCACCACCAGAACAATGAACCTAAACATTTCCTTTTGTATCAAACCAGGGCGGTTTAAGGACCCAGAACAGAAAAAGTGCCCAAATCCCTGCCCTTGGCAAAATTATTCATACCCCACCCCCCCCCCCCCTAAAAAAAAAAAAAACTCTGCAAACCCGTCCAATAAATACTGCATGTTCTACCCCGCAAGCTCTGAATTCCTCTCAATGCCAACTATTGATGGGCTCGCTTTTGGTTTTATCGCCGTAATTTATTGCAATTAATTTGCATACAGAGCCCGCCATCAATTTATAGCCACATTATGATCCACAGCTCCTTGCTTGTAGCAGGTGATTTAATTTAAGCCCCGTAAAGGGGAATAAAATTGTAATGTGTCTCCGTTTTAATTTTTCTATTCTCGTAACTTTATTGAGGATGCTCGGACAAAAATGCTTCTCGTGATCACACTTGACCTCAGTGGGGGTGGTTGAGTAAAGGTGCTGGCACGCGTAGGTGAATGGGGACAGTAGATGTCATTACACACAAGCATTGGCCTTTAAAAAAAAAAAAAAATCATCATATTGATTGGGACTTAATGCGGCGCATTTATGATGATTGCTTGTGTACACCGCAGGGCATCTGGGTCCCGGAAGGTGAGACGGTGAAGATCCCCGTGGCCATTAAAATCCTCAACGAGGCCACCGGCCCCAAAGCCAACGTCGAGTTCATGGACGTGAGTATTTACGCTGCGGCGAATTTCTGTCCACTTTTATCTTTGTGTGTTCAGGTTTGTGTGTTCGGCGCAACACGGAGGGGAGGGGAGGGGGGGGTGATTGTGCGTCAGGTTGTAAATTCTTAAGAGAGTACCATCTCAATCAGAACCGCTAATAAAGTGAACTCCACCGCACAGCCCGGCGCGTATTGAGCGCGACTCTATTAAAAAGAACATGGCCCATTGTTCCTGAGATATGACGTTATTGGAATCCAAGAACGAGGAGAGGGAAGCAAGGTAGCGAAGCGGGGGCTGTTTCCACTTCCTCCCACCGCTTCTTTCACCTTTCTCCCTCTTCATCCTTATCTTCATGGTTATTTTGGATGTCAGAATTGTATCTGTCACGCCCCCTGACCCCGACGGTGGCTCCTTCTATTCATATTTTGCTTTATTTCCCCTCCCCAAAAATCCCCATCATTGTTCCCATAACCACACCTCCGCTCCCTCCCTTGTCCTGCTCTGACGGTAATAGTTTATTAACTGCAACATGAATCCACCCGTTTGTTAATGGAACTGTTTAGAAAGCTAAATTACCCAGAATGCACTTGTTTCTACCCCTACACACCCACATTGGGACATTGAAATGTCTCATTTTCCATTATTAGATGTTATGTCACCCTCCTAGATTTGTCCACTGCTCGTATGCGAGACCTATTTTCTTATTCAATTGGGTTTATTGCGGCAAAACTCTCATTAAATGATGATAAATAACTTTAATCCTTTCTGAGTAATACACAGAGACACAGCTCTCTCTCTTTCTCTCCCCGCCTTCCTCTCCGCCCATCTCCCCCATTTTCTCCCAGCGGGGGTCTCTGTCCATCCAGAGCCAATATGCTTTGCCTGCCGGCTTGTTAAACAGCAATCTAAAGGCAGGCTCACGCCCCACCGCTGGGAAACTAGCCACTGGAGTGCCAGCTCCAAACACGCTACAGGAAAAAAAAAAAACACACATGCAAACACACATACGCGCACAATCAAAGAGCCCGCACGACCTCCCATCGGTGTTGTGGCCTCGCTCGCATGTGAGAGATGTGGGCTGACTTGCTTGTGTCGGCAAATACGCGAGTCAAGGATATGGGAAACGCAAAGGCCTAATAATACCCCTCATTTAATGTGTTTTTATGCAAACGCACACACACACACACACACACACACACACGCACGCACGAAGCGACTGGCGCCAGTTTTGCAGTGCTCTGCCACTCCTATCAGCCAGGAGTGGCAGAGAGTGTGTGTGAGACGGAAAGTGAGCAAGTGAGTTAGACGTGGAAGTCGGGTCACCCGGCGGTAATGGAGGTCGGCGCCGAGGGAGATGAGAGACAAACCAAAACACACGCACACGCACACGCACACACACACACACACACACACACTTACACTCACACTCACAGACACACACACACGTTTGTGTGCGCACGCTCACGCACCGTTTTCCTCGGGAGTAGAAAGCAAGAGCAAGAATTTAGCCCGACGTAGTTTACGACTCCGGGGTCTTTTGGGGGATCACAGATTGCGAATAAAAGCGCTCGCTTCCTCGTTTTACACGCAGTCTGTTCCTCCTTTGCCCTTTTTTATTTTTTCTTCCCCCTTTCCCTCTGGAGACGGGACCCGGCGCCGATGTGATCCGGAGTGGTATACCGCCAAGCAGTTGGGTGGGGGGGGGGGGGGGGGGGGGATGTGAAAGAAGAAGGGGGGGGGGGGTTTATGAAGTGGTAGATGTAGTGGCGCTGCGTTGGGCTCGGAGGCTGCGTTTAAATCAGGCCCCCCGACGCTGCCAAAAAGTGTGGCCTCCGTCCTGTTTAGAATGAACCTACTCACACACCCAGCGGCAGCACCAGTCTCCCCTTAAGCTCATTCATGAGCATCTAAATTTAAAGAGACACCTCATCTATCTATCAGCTGCTCTGGGGCCAGGGCCTGGATATACATGCCTTTCGACCATTTGCTGTATGCAGTGTGTGTGTGTGCGTGTGTGCTTGCGTGCGCGCACGTACGTGAGTGTTTGTGTGTGCGTCTGTCTGTCCTTGAGTGTGTGCTGCCAAGAGAGTGTGTCCACATGCCAGAGTGTGAATGACAGAGAGAGAGAGAGAGAGCAAGATGGGGAGACGGAGTGAAGCAGGTGTTTTTAAGCAGTGACTCAGAGCGCAGCTTCTGCTCTGCCGTAACGTACATACACACCAGCCCCATCATAACACTTCATCACCAGCCCCGCGCGCGCAGCCCCGCATAATAACAATTACCCAACGCCTCAGTCGCAACGGTTTCGAACCCCTCCGCGTCCATCTGCCGCGGAGAGGGATGAGAGCGATGCCGTCTGAAGCGCGTTTCCACGCCGAGTCGATCCCGGGCAAGAAAATATCGCAAAGTCGCTCATGAAAAAAGACGACGACCTCGTAATTAGAGCGAGGAATTACAAGCATGGCTGGGTATTGTTTTTTTGTTTTTTTGGTGGGGTGCTTCGATTGTGTTGGATCAACGGTTAAGAACCCTCTGTGTGTTCAAATTTAGATGGGGGAGGAAAAAGAAAAACAAAAAAAGCTTTGAAGAGGGTTTCTGCAGATGTCTCTCTCTCCCGGCGAGGAGGCTCTGTGGACAGATGCTGTGCATGCAGATGTAGTCATCATCCCACAAGTCTTAATTTATGCGTCCTCCACCTCCACCAGGAAGTCTCCGGGATACAGCGCAGCATTATCCAAGGATAATAGATGCATGGGCGGACACACTAGGTTCTGATTTAAAAAATAATACTAAATCAAATATGCATTCATATATTAGCGGTTTCTAACCTTAGGGGTTGAGACCCTTTGTATGATCCCTCGAAAAACAGGACGGTTGGCCGCATACTGACAGTGACACTAAGTAATTCCTCAAACACTGGATACACCTTTTCAAGCTTCTTTGAATACAAACCCCTTAAAGGATTTTTGTGTGCTCATATTTCATGTCCGCGCTTGAGGCCACGACTCGTAACCAGGGGTCACAAGCAGACGTGATCTGCCAATCTGCAAATAAAAGACAAAAAAGCCAAACATGACTGGGAATTCTCACAGCCTCCGTTTCAATTTAATCTCCCGGTGCCAGCCTCAGTCCTTTGGAGGCATTTATTGCCTAAATTAAGGCAAAGCTGTGGATCCTGCCAAAGCCAAGTTGGACTGCGGGGGTAGTGGCAGCCATCACCGAGTGTGCAGAAACCAAAGAAACCCGTTTACCGGGCAAACATGGCCCCAAACATATACGCACTTTAATGACAAGTGTGCCTTTACTTGGATGAGGAAGGAACCATAACCAGCTATCTTTAAAACAATCATTTACTTTCTTTGTTTTTCATTTTGAGTCTTGTTGGGGCACTAATCCAACTTGGCTGGTCATGACATTTCTCCCCACCAACTAATGCCATTTCTAAATGATCAAAATCTCTGAAAATATGACGTTTAATGGTAGGTAATAAGGAAGAGGAAACTGCTGGATAATCCCGTATTCCCAGCTGCGAATCCCAACAGTCTTCTTAGTCCCCTTTCTTTTGTCCCCCCCACCCCCCTCTCACCCAGGAGGCCCTGATCATGGCCAGCATGGAGCACCCCCACCTGGTGCGCCTGCTGGGCGTCTGCTTGAGTCCCACCATCCAGCTGGTCACCCAGCTCATGCCCCACGGCTGCCTCCTCGACTACGTGCACGAGCACAAGGACAACATCGGCTCGCAGCTGCTGCTCAACTGGTGTGTCCAAATCGCCAAGGTAAGGGCTCCAATGGCGCCATCGGCTGCGCACGCGTGTTGTGTTACCTTTTATAGGGGTTTGTGTTTCCACTTCCAGCATTCGATGGAAAGTGACACATTCCAAATTCTTATTTAAACCGCTTTCAGGACTCTTTTGAACCGCCAATGTGTCAATTCTGCATTCCTGTCCAAACAGCATTTCTTTTTCATCCACGCCATCCAGGCTTTTGTTTAGTGGCATTGCGACTCCACATTATGCACAGTGTTCGCTGCAAACCGGGATCAATCACAAAGGAACGGAGAACAGAAGCAGAATATTTAAAAGACTTGTCATTTTTCTGTACAAACACGGAGCTTTCGAGGGCTGGTGCCGACAACTTACATTTTTCTTTCCGATTCATAACCCCGTTGATCCTAATTATCCGCAATGCATGACAAGTTGATCATTTTTACAACACGTCCCGGTTATGTGACGGGCCACTGAGGTTGCCAGGCGGCACACGAGCCTGGTTTGCCAGGAAATTGACATATTTAACAAACTCAGCTTAAATCTGCGCTTCTACTCTTGACAAATCTTCCTTTGACAAAGCAGCAGGGTTTTGAAATATCGCGTTTGGGTTTTTGCTCACCCTAATTACCTGTGTGTTTTGTTTGCAAATCGAGGCAATGTAGCCAGGCAGCTTGGTTGCCAGGTGAGATTTAAATTCTCCGAACTTATAGCTACAGGATAGCAATTGGGGTTTGCTCGGCCGGCAGTCAAACAAGCGTTTTTTTTTCTCTTCGATTCGAAACACGCAGAAAAAAAAACATACTTCAAATCAACACTCTCAAAATGTCGGAAATAAAAAGACAGACTTCCCAAACTCAATCCAAAAGGCAACGCACTGTATTTCAATAAATGGTTATTGCAAAAGGGCAGCCTCCCTTTTCGGTAAATCCCATAGACACTAATTAGATAAGGCACAGTTTAAAGGCCACAAAGCGTCTGTCCCCCCTGTGATGGTGGAAGCTGTAGAGACGCCGAAAATGACAGAATTAAAACGCAGAACTATGCAAAAAGAAAATTGAGCGTAAATCTGCCTACAGGGATTTTCAAAGCGTATTGTTAAGCATTTCGAGTGTTCATTTGCACCCTGACAAAGAATGTGGAGTCATCCACTCCGGTCCCGTCCCAGTTCATGTAGAGCTTTTATCTCCCTCACGAAAGTGTATTTGTTGCGACTGAACTGCTGTAACTGCTGTGCATTTTTCTTCTCGTGACATTTGTGTGGCGCGCGGGGGGGGAAACCAAGATCGACGGTCTTATATTTGCCGTCAGTGACATATTCTGCGTGGGGCCCTCTGTGTACAGGAAAAAGATTATTAATCTATATAAATCACATCTGGATTCTCATATTCCAACTGTCCTGAGTGGGTGATGAGTTGGGCTTTGGTGGAGATTAACCCTTTTGTCACCGTTGTGATGGACGATCCCGTAGAGCTGGGGGGAGCAGCTTGCTTAAGCAGGTACTTATTGGCGTAATGGGATTCGATTTCACCTGTGGCGGCAGCCGGGGAGGGCCAAGTGTCAGTTTCGGGCGGTGGCTCCGCGAGTGAGGAAGAGAAACGCGAGAGATTATTCGCCACTGTCCTTCCGACCACGCTTCGCCGCGACATTCGATTCGGCAAATAGGCGGTGATGGATGGCAATATCTGCTGTTCAATCTCGCCCGCGATTTTCAGTGCGGAGGGTGCGGGCTGGGGTCGCGTGATTGATAGAAGGCCTGATTATATTGAGCGAGTTAGAGAATCGCTTCAGTGCAATCAATAGGGGGTTCTTCTTGTTCCTATTAGCCTCAGAGAGACCGACCCTATTCCATTAGGGCTTCCATTGTTTTTCCTGTATAATAAGTATAAGCTGCTCAGATGCTGGTTAGTCTTTCACCACACCGAGCTCGACTGTCAGTCAAAGCTTATACATTGAAACAGCACGCCGCAAAGGACTGCATGTGCAACGTCAACCTCTGAGTCCGTTGTGTAAGTGATAGTGATTCGGTAACCCGATCCCTTAACCCCAATTCCATTCTTATAGCCCTTCTTGCTATTTGACCAACTTCCCAACGTACCGTCGGTTGCAGAAGGCTTGACATAGTGGGGATGTAGCCAACTTCCTCGAGGACCTTCCTATCAAAAGTAATTCCAAAAAGGTTTCATCCCCTTAACCTAACCCCTAACACTATCCCCTAACCCAGTCCCCTAACTTAAAACTAACCCTATTCTGAGTCCCAACAAGAAGTGCGCGTTTTCTCCAGACCACACAGAACCAAGCACGTGGAGCCCAAAGGCTCCCAGCATTAAACCAGGTGGCATGGTTCCTCTGTTCCATTGGCCTCTTGGATCCTTCTCGCCGGGCCTCCATCACATAGCCCCGAGCTATTTTTCAGGTGCAGAAAAAGAGAGATATTCTCTCTGGTGTGTGCCTGTGAGCGTTGATGTGTCTTTGCAACACAGGTGCCCTGTTCTCCGAGTGATATTTTTGCTCTCGAGGTAATGACGGGGAACCTCTCCGTCCCAGAGAAGCGCCATCCTTTGGAGGCAGCGCTATTTTCTCAGCAAAGGTGAAAATAATTTTCCTCTCTTCAATTAGCTTTGAAAAGGGCAGAGGAAAAGGAGGGGAGAAGAATGCATGAAAAAACAGAGAGGGTGCAACCAAAAAAAAAAAAAAAAAGTTTTATAGCAAAGGTCATACCGTCCTTGCACCAAGACGGAGGACTCGTAGTGTACCATTTGTTTCCAGTCTCGGTGCTAATCTGAGCTTTCCAGCCGCCGCCTCCTGCGTCACTCGGCCACAACAGTTGGCCTAATTTTTCACCAGAGAAAACTAAATGTCAAGTTAATGTGTGAGATTCATTTTAATTAAGATCAATTTGAAATGAATACGGTTGCAGTACGACTTTGATCAATAACAATTCTTTTAGTTGTTTTTTTCAAGTAGGGGAAGGAAGAGGTACTGTGTCGCAGGTCTGATGTTGATGATAGTTGAGGGAAAAAAAACAACAAGATCACGCAAAGTGGTCGAGGCCCTTCGGTAATTTGAGCATTTCTTAGCCGGATCAGACTGTAAACACAGACAAATCATCGCTCTCCTCCACGAACCCGAGTCAACGAAACGTAAACATCATTACTTTGCCATTAATAATTGCCTCTGATAAAAGTCCCTCAGTCGGATGCGAGGTGAGAGGGAAAACCTTCCCGTCGTCTCTCTGTATCAAAAAAAAGAGTGAATGGAAGAAAGTAAACACAATTATTTTTGGGGAATATAATTAAGCGTGGCCCCGGGCCCTGAAAATGTTTCGACACGACCCTTCTTATGAAGTGAAATATTTACCCGAGCGTATTATAACCCGGTGAAAGCACAGAGTGTCCTAAATTGGAAATACTTCAAAATAAAAGGGTCCTTGAACAAAGTAGTGAATTACAGAAGGTCGAAGGGGGATAGAATTGGGAAGGCCAAACTGTGTTGCAAGGTTAGGATTGAAGCGGAGCTCGGCACCGTAGCAACTCGGAAGAATTCGGGGCAACGCGGGAGAGGCTTTGGGAAGTTTAAAATTGGGATACAAATTGCCCCCGTGAATGCGAGGATTTTCATCGATGGTTTTGAAAATGACTGATGAATATGATGAGAGAAATGATGGTAGCCTCGCCAACGTTGGGTGTTTCGGTGAAACTGTGGACCTGATAAAATCCCGGGGGCCAGGTACAGTCTGGCTCATCCCTTGGGGTGCTGATTGATGATGATGACGATGAGGAAGACTTCAGGTGTCTTTCAGGTGTCTCTCTCTCTCTCTATATATATATATATATATATATATATATACAGTATATACATATGCAGTGAGACCACATAAATGTTTCAGATGTTATGTGCTCATTTTACAGGGTAAGTTGAGTGAACCACTGTCCTTGTGCGATTGATACATTTAATGAAAACTCATTTTCTCTGGTTATATTCCTTCCCTTACCCACATTGTCCCCCATAAATGAATCACTTTCCTCGGACTAGTTTTTTGGATTGACAATGGATGTTGCCCTTTTGTATTCTACCATTATGTAGGACGTGAATAATAACCTTGAACTATATACTGTATGTATGTGTATATATATATATATATATATAGGTTATTTTTCGTAGGGCGCATTGTGTTCACAGAGAAACTAAGCGTGTAGTCGCATGAAAAAAACTCTCTGTGTGCCCCGATTTCGCCCGATAATGCGGTGGCAATTTGCCACGTCTCCCCACCGCCGGCGCCACGGCAACGGCATAAACACCCGCCCGTATGTGGGCTCTGACCCGGGCAGTTGACCGCTGCGCTGCAAATTGATTGGCCGAGGCCTGTCGCCAGGCAGTGACTCTTCATCACTGAGTGTTTTGGGCATTGAGATAATGGCCCCCATTAATCTACAGCCACACTCAGGGCTGCCCCGGCCGCACGCAGTCCCAAACACACACACATACACACACACACACACACACACAACCACACGTTGACTGATGCTCACGCAGCAGCAACACACACACACACACGTGGTCTTACAGACACAATGCAGGACGCACAGAGGTCTCTTTGCGAATGGCCTATTTAAATTTCTTCTCAATCTTTCCTCCCCCCTTTTTTTTTATTTTCTTTATTTTCTTCTCATTTCCTTTATTCCCGTTTCAGTTTTGCAACCTTTCCCTGTGTGAAGAGTCCTGCCCCATACCTCCCCATACCATCTTTTTACTTAAACTGCCTTTCGTTTTTTATCTCCAATTTCGTTTCCTTTCCTATACTTTTCCTCTCTTCTTCCCTTTTCACTTGTCATTTTCCTTATATCCTTTCGCCTAGTTTTATTTGCCATTTTTCTTCCTCTCCCCTTTCTTCTCTTATTTTCAACTTTCTCTTCTTCCTCCTGTTTCTCCTTTCCTGATTCCCCCCCCCCCCCCCACGATTTCTCTTTCCTCCACTTTTCCGCCTTTCATTCCCCTTTTAGAAATCTTCCCATTTCAGTTTCATTGGTGGCCATGTGCTTGGGTCAGCAGAGGTCAAACTTTGTCCTACATCGCCGGGTACATCATTCACTTCAGGCCCCAAATCCTCAAGTGACTCTCTGTGTGTCTATGTGTGTGTGCCCATGCATGTTTGCGTGTGTATTTATAGAAAACTAAACTAAAGCTAAAAATAACCTCAATATGTCCCCTCTTTTCTGACTCTCCAGCTTGCCTTTATCACCAACGTACTCTTTCTTACAGTACAAAGTTTTTTTTTCTCATTAGGTTTTGGATTATTGATGGAATAATTAGGTTTGGGATGTATTTTAATGAACAAATCAATCACTGAATTAAATATGGGATCGGAACTGAGTGTACGTGGGGCAACGGGAGTCTTTTAATTTGTCTCTCTCTCTCTTTCTTTCTGCCTCTGTCTTCCTCTCACAGTCTCTCCTCAGGCTCGGTATAATTTAAGTATAACCAGTTTCACAGAGGAGCTGTCCTTTCTTTAAAATGATTGGCTCTGGCTCCGAGAGTCCGGATAGTTTTTTTTTTTTGGGTGGTCGGGCGGCTGTTGGTCGGGGGCCTGTATCCAGGTCGCTCACAGGCCTCTCCTGTGTGACAGGTGAGGAGTAGTGGGGTGAGTCAACATACCCACGGGCAAATCCGGTGGAGGGACGAAAAGACAACATGCCCTGCGGGGGGAAAAGCCTCCAGATGGAGGGGAGTCCGGCTCTGGAGAGTGCTCCGCAGATTGACAGTGCTAATGATGGTGCCGAATTTTGGAACCGTCAATTATTTTTTATCCAACGCAAGCTCCATACTGCACAACATGGTGATAAAACATGCATAGAAGCGATACTCTTTTTAAGTACTTGCTGTGAGTTATAGTAAATATGGAAAACTACTGGCATACAGAGTAGGAAATAAATATGTTGTTGTTTTTTTGTCGTATTTTATTTTATTCTGGCCAAGTCTGCAGACATGTCCTGCCACTGCTTGGTCAGGGGAAAAAAAAAAAAAAAGTTGGAGCTCTGGACTTTTTTAAAAATTTGACTTGTGATCTTTGGTCCTGCACGTGTGCGTTCGCTTGCCGCTACGTGCGTGGCGTGCAAGTGTTCCTCTTGCGCGCGAGTATTTTTGCGCTTTTGTGTGGCACTCTAGGGGCAGGAGATGCAATCTGGTCGAGCTCAGCGTGCGTGGCCCTCGGTGTCGCTTCACTCCGCTCTGTGCTGAGCAAACACATCTGGCTCGTACTCATTAGCCAAGCCTTCGCACTTTTTTACCGCTCCAGCCCTGACCCCGTCTACACAAACACGCACACACACACAAACACTCGCTCACGCACTTAGCACATATCCTTGGTTCGTCCCTCCCTCGCTCTTTGCTTTGAACCAAGTCACCTCCCCTACCTCCCGTTTCCGCATGTTTATCCGGTCGCCGCATCTCAATGAAAAGGGAAGGTCTCGGTGGACCCCCCGGGTTTCACCACATGCTCATCCAGGGGCCTGGACGCTTTTATTAAGACGTTTACACTGCCGCTGTAACTTCCCCGTTTTTTGTCCTCCTCCTCCACTTCTTCCTGCACGACAAACAAAGGATATTAGTTTTTTTTTTTTTTTTTTCCCCACCAGGGATGTAGTCCGTGTTGGCCACAAGTGTTTGGTAGCAGAAAAACCTGACACCGGTGATTTGTGTTCTTTGTACAAAAGGACCTTTTGGGGCTGCGAGGACTGCTGTCCCTCACAAGCGAAGACAGACGGCTTCTGGGGAATGAATTAACTATAGCAACCACCGTTGAGATCAAATCTCTTTCTTTTCTGTCGGCCGCATCCTAAACTTTGCATCGATGACAAGCGCAGTATTTATTTCATTACAGTGGATAGACACTTATTTCCTTTTTTCTTTATTTATTTTTTTCTCAAAAACATTTCCGTGACAGTTGTTTTGTTATTTTCACAATCTTTTTTTTTAAGCTCGTCATCCGTGACGACTGTCATTCCCCCCTGTGGTTAATTTTTCTGCACTGATTTTTATTTTAGTTTTTTTTTTAAGCCGTCATGAATATATTCCCTCGGTGACAGCGCAAACACGTCACAGCAGCCTTCGGATGGGTTCGACTGGGCCAAGCGAAGCACCTTTAGTGCTGACACTGGCTCTGGGAGGAGATAATAAACAGACTCGAAACCCACTTGAGTCAAGGCTGGAAGCGGAGCGGTTTAGAATGCGTTTATCATCCTTATAGTGTGCACATGTCATCGTGACACAGGATCAGATTTAGTGTGTCCTTAAATACATATGAAAAAAACAGATGTGGGTGTAAATTCAAAGCTGTGTGAACGTCCCTTCTCTCCACGCCACAGCACATATGTTATCGACCCTTTTTAAAAATGTTTCCTCTTTTTTTTTCTTCCCCCAAGACACTCTCCCTCGTTTTTGTCTTGTGTAGATTGCCGTCTTATATCTGGCCAGCCACTTTATATCCCTCGTTGAAAGCACTGAAGCCCACAGACTGCGCTTACTGAGCTCCAAAAATCCCCAGAATTTTTTTATTTTTTTATATATATTTTTTTTTATTTTATATATCACATGTAATTTGTCTGAAAGAAAATTTCATTCATTTATATTTCGCAGATGATCGACTGGTCCAGTGCCACAGTCATTTCTGTTCCAGTCTATAGTTTTAACACACACATTAGACTTAAGTTTTATTGAATTTTATTACTGTCAGCAGGCTGTACCCTCGAGATCCACGTTCAGCACTTCATTTCCCCCGGGGCTTCATTAATAATGCAGTCCTGCAATTCTTTGCATCTCGGAGCTTGTCGGAAAGCACATCACGTTGTGATTACCAAACAGCGGGAGCCCACAACACTATCCTGGATACAACATAGAAAAAAATATATATATAGATATATATTATATATAATAATAATATAATAATAATAATGTTTTCCCGTTTCCCTCCAATGCAAACTCATTTAGAGATTCCCCCACACACACGCAAACACACACACACACACACACACACTCAAGGAGTGGTCCTCCAGCGTATGCACCGTATGTGTCCCTGCTGACGCAACAGAAGGAGGAAGAGCGCGAGGTGGAGGGATAAGCCCCTCCCATCCCCCCAGGTCTTTTTTTCTAATTATCTATAAGGATCAGCAGTGCTCAAGGATGCTTAAGGCGAGGGGATTCGCCTGGCAGATCCACTGGGTGTGTGTGAAGGCCTGATTGTATCGGCCACCTACCTCTCCACACACACACACACACACACACACACACACACACACACACACACACACTATTATTCATGACGCCTGGAGCCCAGGTCCATTAGACACAGGTATATACGCTTGCTTGTAGATGTTTCCTCCAGCCACTCCTCTTACTCCACCGCGCATCCGATATTGTTTCTTCTATTGCTGAGTCCTCCGTATATAGCTTCAACATGTAAATAATTCTTCCGGGGATCTGATACGAACCGATTTTGTGCGGCTTGATGCCAGCGCTCTTTCAACCTAATATTGTAGGACGCAGTAAGGGAGGGGAATAGAAATGGAAAATACAATATGTGTTACTTGCCTGTGTGTTTCTATACTCGTGCTTCACATGTCTATCATCACACGCGTGCCTTCCCATGTCCGTGCGTCAGACACTTGCATCCCTCGCCGAGGCCCGTAGGCCCCGAATCGCAGCCGGCAGGATCTCACCCCGATTCCTGTTCATTGACGGACTCGGGACGTTTAATGTCATCCTTCGCCGCCGCCGAGAATCGATCGGATTCGAATAACTTCAATGGGGTTTTCAAACTTTGTGTCGATGTGGTTAAATCTCACCTTTTTCACCCCTTTTTCCTTTTTTTTTTTTTGTCGGATTCCGCCGCAGCATCCCCAAACGCATACTGACATTTGCTCATGTTAATGTGCCGGCAGTGGTCTGTTATTGGCGGCACGGTGACATTTTGGAAGGCTTCCTTCCATCCCACATGGGCGAGCCGAGATCATGGCAACGGAGCCTAGACGCTTTCAAATTAGCTCCTCTCTGTTGTGGTGGAAACAGGAAGCACTTCAAGCGTTCCGTCGCCATTTAAAAGAAAAAAGAAAAGAGATTTTCCTTCTGTCTTGCTTTTAACATGCTTTATGACCACCTCCCCCTCTCAAACCACACACCCGTCAGGTGCACACGCTTAGAAACGCACTCGGCTCCGCTCGGAGTTGATGGATAGGTGCCTCTTTTCTAGCGCGGTGGCTCTTAAAACGGTTGAGTGCGGAGTAAATGGGCCCGTGTCCTGACTTCTGCACCGCCGTCGCATCGAACTTGGATTGTTCATTAACCATCACAGGGAGCAGCTCGGAGCCGGCCGGTTTCCTCTGTGGACCTTTTTTTTTTTTTTTTTTTTTCTCCTCCTTCTCCTGCATCTATTTGCGAAACACATTTTTACCTGAATAGCAGCTGAATTCGGCCCCTGCGCTAATGTGAATCTACACATGATTGAAGAGAGGCTCATCTGGGACATTGACTATATTCCCTCTCCCATTTTTCTGTCTCTCACGCACACACGCACATTCACAACACAAACACATGGAGGGTTTTTTGTTTGCTTCGGAGACCGCCAGTTTCGGCAGGCCTGCCCTCCAGTCTATCTCCCGTGCAGCACGCGGCGCGTGACAGACGACCACCTCTGCCTCCTGAGCGGACCCATTGTGCGCGCTCCTTATCGCGCCCCTTCCAGTACCAGGTGTGCGGACAGCCCCGTATTGCTGGGGACTGTTGGGGCGTTTTTTGGGGGGGGGGTTTTCACCAGGGAATTTCGTTGTGGGAAGGCGTGTGTGTTTGTGGAGGGGGGGCTCTTATCGCTCCCTGCGGAAACAGGTACCTCTCATCCTTCTTCCTATTATAAACTGAGCATCCTGCCCCCCCCCCCACCCCCAGGACTTGTATTGACATAAATTCAAAAAAAGATATTGAAGTATTGAAAAAAGTTGCGATAAATTAAATCAAATGCAGCTATTTCACGATCACCACGCTGATATTCCGGATAAATATCATATCAGCTGAACACTTGAGTGTTAATTTATTGCCAGCTGCGGTCCATCGTGTCCGTCCTCCTGTGCTTCCCTTTTACCGTCCAACTGCTCTCCTTTATACTCGGCATCTTTTATTCCGCAGCATCTTTCTCTCCCCCCCCCCCCCCCCCCCCCCCCCCCCCCCCCCCCCCCTGCCGAGGTGCGCCGCTCCCTGCAGTTGGACACTTAACTCCCCTCCCCTCGTTTTTCTTTTTCCACGCCTGGTTTAGGCTTTTTTTTCTTCTTGCCAGAAAGAGAGGCGCCAGCCGGACAGAAATGCGCCGCCGCTGTTAACCGTGACCGTTCGCGCGTGTCTGACCGGATGTCGACATCAACGCGGCGGTTTTGTTGGGCTATGCAAAAAGCCACCGTTGCGACCGCGCAAATGAAACGACACCGTTATGAGCCGAATCTGGTGCTTTACCTTTTTTCACGTGCTACGCCATTAATGCTCGGTAATGGACTGTAATATCCTCGAGTGAACCCAAGTAACAGCTTTGTCAATATATGATGTTCCCCCATGTGCGTATAGTTGTGCTTTATAAGAATTCTAAGTTTGACTCCAAAGATGATGCATCCACCGTCTGCTCTTTGCCATCTCTCCTTTAAAGGTCAGCGGTAAACATGAACGTCGAAACTCTTTGAATGCGGCAGCCCAGTGGAAGCTCTTTCGCACAAAAGAGGTTTTTCGTCGTCAAAAATGACAGCAGACTGAAAGAAATAAAGGCAGGCACGCAGGAACTGTTAATTTTGTTAGGACGTCCTAATTTTCCTCAGAGACTAATTAATGTCGAATTTTAGACTAGGGTAGATTAGATGTAGATTTTGTGTGGGGTTGTGCCGAGGGGCCAAAGGGGTCGGGAAACTGTGCTGCGCTAAACGCTTTTAACGTTATTTACCAAAAACGCGACTCCCCTCATGCCGCTGTGCGTATGATCTATGGGTTAAGTATTATATGTGACTCTTAAACGGTGTAAAAGCAGCCCAATCAGCGCGACCCCTCTCGACCTGAAACCGAGGCTGCCCCCAGCCCCGCGGCCTCCGCTGGGACACCGGTGTTTACCGCCTGGAGTGGCTGAAAATTAATTGGCTCCTTGAGCCCGCGTACACCCCCCCACCCCCCTCACCCCAACCCACTCTGTCAGTGCAATGGCCTCCCCTCATTGCCCCGTCACTTTAAGTCTGAGTGTATTAATGGACTGTGTGGGCCATTGATTCCTAATTCCTCTCGACGTCGACAGCGGGGATAAATATTGCGTGGCCCCGGCCGTCTCCGGCCTTATTGTAATCAGCATTGTTATTGATCGCCTGCCCGAACACATCCCACCCACCCCCTTCCAGAAGTAATCTATTTTAAATACTATTTCGGTCAAAAGCAGGGGAGAGGGGATGCTTGAGGCCTCGCCCCCGCTCTGTGTCTGGTATAGGCGAGGAAAGCTACGCGGTCTCGAACGGGTGGATGAAAGGCAGAGAGACGAGGAGGGGGGCGGGGGGGGGGGGGGACATGCGGACGGTGTGACAGGGGGGGGGGGGGGGGGGGGGGACATGCGGACGGTGTGACAGGGACACAAATATTGCGAGAGCCACCCAGTGTTTTTCGGGGAAATATGTCTCGCTTCTCGACATCGGCGGTCTCTGGGTGGCCTCTGTCAGCGTGTGTGTTCAGCCGTGTGTGTGTGCGTGCGTGCGTGTGTGTGTGCGTGCGTGTCTACGCATCTGTCTCCGCGAGGCCGGCAGATGATGGATGAGGGCTCAGCCGGCAGCGAGCCACACGTCGGCGTCATCGATTTATCCTCACATTTGTCTGGGAAGAGGCGGGGGGGGGGGGCTCGCCACGATGAGCATTACAACACGGGGTGGCTCGATTTATTTATTTTCTTTTTGCCCACACACACCAACAAAGACACATAGAGTGTTTTCAGCATAAGTATTTCAAATGGCCAGTGATTTTTGCGCGCCACATTTTTCATTGTCCGCCGAGCGCCATGACTGTGCCCCTCCTCACCAAGGTGTTTTTATTGATCTGTCCGCAAAGTGGCATCCACTTGTTTAACATCCAGTCTAATACACTTGTGTGGTCACAAGTGGCCCCGGCCTTGTGCGTTTGTCTGCGTGCCTGCTTTGTGCAGCTTTGCGTTTGTGTGAGGGCTCACGGGGGTATGATGACACATTTGTGTGTGTGCGTGTGCGTCTGCGTGTACGATCAGGGTGTTGCTGAAGAAAAGCTGTCATGTGGTTTGGGTGCCTGGGAGCGAGTGAATGTTTTTTTTTTTTTGTTCTTCTTCTTCTTCTTTCTGCTAGTAGCCTTCGTGTGCGTGCACGCTTGCATGGCTGCAAATATATGTATATATATTTTTTTTATTTGTGCGACTGTCAAGAGTCCTCGCTGCGTCCAGCCCCTTGTGCAACAAACTCAGGTGGCAAAGCAAAGTTGCCGTTGTGCCCGCTCAAGGCTTTGCTTGTTTTTTCCCCTTAATTGCTTGGCTCATCGGGTGTTCATAATCAACATTAACAAATTGGAAGGACATCCATTGTTCCCGCTGCCTGGCCGTCTTGAAAATGGCCTCAATCATCAAGGACATGGAGGAGGGCGGGGACTCGGACTGTGCACTGGAGCTGGACACGTTTCAGGAAGTGGATACCGACAGTGAGAAGCATTAACAAACACGTTTTTGTGAAGTCCTGTCTTATCTGGCCAAAGTATTTTCTATGCACAAGTATTGTGAGGCTGGAAGGGGTCATACTTTTTCCTGACATGATTTCCCGCGCGTTGACTTTTTGGATTTTTTTTTTTGTTCCCGCGCCCCTTTCGTTACTCATCAGAAGTCGGGAGTTTCTGACTTTCTGACATTTCGGCAATGCTATAAAAAAAATCCCAAAGATGGAATCCAAACGGCCCTGTGGGTGTGTGGTTAATGATGATGACAGTTATGACAATCTTTTTTAATGTTAGTGCTGGCATTTACCGCATCGACGATCGCACGCTGCTGCGATCGTGAAATCTAAAGTGATGAATGGCTCCATGTGAGGATTCATTGTCTTCTCCTGCTTTTCTCTCTCTCCCTCTCTCTCTCCGTCTTATATTTATAAATATTAGGGGATGATGTACCTGGAGGAGAGGAGGCTGGTCCACAGGGACCTGGCCGCCCGGAACGTCCTGGTGAAGTCGCCCAATCACATCAAGATCACCGACTTCGGCCTAGCGCGGCTGCTGGACGCCAATGAGAAGGAGTACAACGCGGACGGGGGCAAGGTTGGTGTAAGTGGAGGCGTGGGCATGTTTAATGTGCGTGTGTGTGTTTGGTACATTCGCAAATATAGGAGTGCCAGTGAGAAAAAAACACGTAATAAAACTCCACCTCAGTGGCGGGGGACTTGAGAAGGAACTTGGTCCGAATGCCGAACCCGAATGTGGTTGTCACGGTAGCGTCAAAAAGAAATGTATTTTCGCAAACCGGGCGATCGGGATGCCAACGTCTGAAGTGATTGACCGAATGCCGGTTGGTCGCTGATGACTCCATAAACGGGAGCTGTTGTCAGCACATCTGCGCGCACGCACGCCATAAAAATAGACGCGCCATGGGAGTTAAATCAACAGAGAAGAAAGTGCCGGCGCCGTATTGCATTTCCGACCTGAAGCTTTTTATTTCCCCCCCTTTTTTCCCGCTCATTTCCCCGAAGAGCACCTGCATATGTGTCAGGCTGTTGGACTGTTGGATTGTACTGTATTTTAAATAATGCGTGCATGTATATATACACACGTGTGTGTGTGTGTGTGTGTGTGTATATGTGCTTTCATTTGCTAAAGGCCAGATGATTGCCGTGTGCACTGGGCTCCACTGCCTTCTACAGTCAGTATGGGAATCCTATGGAATTTCGTCCGGAAAGTCATAAAGCTTGTCGGAACAGCTGATCCACACCTTGCTCCTTATAAAACCTATGGACTTCTGAGATGATGGGAGACGCATTTCCTACGCAGTCTCGTTCAGCATGTTCGAAAGACACGCACAAATCCGTCTCAGTGCTCCAGTAATATTGAGCAAAGCAGAACTACGGTTGAAAGCATCGCTACGCTTCCCCCGTCACTCAAAAGAGTGTCAAATTGTGTACGAGTGTTGTGGAACTGAACCTGATAAATGTGAAGATAATTATTTGGTGCTGTTTCAATTTTACTCCTTGGTGCATCGTCAAAGTTCATCTCCGGGCGTGTCTTCTCTCTCCTCAGATGCCCGTTAAATGGATGGCGCTGGAGTGCATCCACTACAGGAAGTTCACCCATCAGAGTGACGTGTGGAGTTATGGTGGGTGCCAAGCGCATTGTGTGTCGCCCCCTCGGCTCACTGGGCGGAGAACAAATCGGCGACCTGGAATCCTATTTTCCTGCATTTCTATTCATCCTTTTTGCAGCCCCCCCCCCAAAAAAAATCTGCATCCTTCCTCACACTCTCTACCTCATCATTCACGATTCGCCTCGTTGTGTGTCTTCTTTGTTTTTTGTTTTTTTGTTTTTTTTTAATCTTGTTTATCCCCTCCCGGCGTTCTCTAAGGCGTGACCATCTGGGAGCTGATGACATTCGGAGGCAAGCCGTACGACGGCATCCCCACGAGAGAGATCCCGGACATCCTGGAGAAAGGGGAGCGTCTGCCCCAGCCGCCGATCTGCACCATCGACGTCTACATGGTCATGGTCAAATGTGAGGGGAAAAAAAAAACGCACCCGCGCAATCCAACGCACACACGCACACAATCGCTCGAAAACCGACATGCGTTTATAGAAGAAGATGGGAGGAGCTCTGGTGGGGGGAAAAAAAACACAGAAAATGTGGAGGTGTAATTATCTGCAGGATCCTGCCCTTTACATAAGAACCAGCCTCAGTCTCTTCTCTGTCTGTGAGGTGGAATGCGTAAAAAGCTGTAGGTTTGTGTGTCTGTATCATTGTGGGTTAAGGGCAGAGGATGTCGCACCCTGTCCACATCGTTAAGCCCAATGAGGCCAATTGTGGGCCATACCAATAAAATCCGATTGATTTGATTGGCCGAGGGTGTGGCCCAGCGACACGCACACGCTCTCATATCTCTTGTTTAAAAAAACATAGCGTACAAAGACATTGAGTGTCAATAGGCTGGGTGACTTGCACACACACACACACACACACTTTGTGGTGGAGCACATAGTCTTTTATATTCATTTTTTATATATTTTTTTTACATCACGTTAAAATCGCTGCTGCATCTGTCACAGATAATATAACGCTTCACTCTTTTAATACTTAAACTGTAATGAGTTCTTTGAGCTCCGGGGGCTTGGATTCCCGGGCAGAGAGATGAAATAAAAAACCAGGCGAGGAGAGAAAAGAAAAAAAAAAAAAAAGGGGGAAGAGAACAGCGTTGTCACACAACTGCGACGAGCTTCTGCTTTATGTTCCGCAAAACGCCGGCCTGTCCTGGAACCGGGAAACTCGCTGCTCGCTTCCTTGTTCGCGTCATCCTCCATCTGTACTCGCACACATCCCGCCCAGCTGGACCTACACCCAACTCACCCTCCAGCCAATCCTGCCCATCCCAAAAAAAAAAAAGCAACAACAACCCCACCCTGACTTCATCCTCCCATGTCTCTCACTTCCTCTCACTGGTGCACATGGCGGCATCCAGCCGAACAGATTTCCAGGACACAGTCCAGGCACGGGTGCCAGTCTACGCTCTGATCCCGGCCAGCTAACGGCTGCTTGGCTGTCTCTTTTCCCCGGCACCAGTCTGGTCATAGCTCCACCCCAACTCCACTCTGGCGGAGCCACTCGCCTCACTCTCCGGCTCTCGAAGTCACCTTACAATTTCCCCCTCCATAAACTTCTCTTACCGCTTTAATTACTTAAATTTCTCCGAACCGCACGCAGAATTTGCCTCTTACCGTTGGCAGCTTGCAATACTGTGAATTCCATTTTTTGGATTTAGTTTTTTTTATAACTCCTGCGCTCATTTTATTTATTTATTTTTTCTGGATGAGGACAGCAGCGCAGTGCTTAAAATGTCCAAATGTGCTGAAAGAGAATGACGTGATCCAGCTTGGAACGTCAGATCAAAACACATTCCCCACGACAAAAAATGCTAATCCGACGGAAATGTCATAATATCTAATTGTGTCTAGTTTTTTTCCCCACAAATGAAAAATGATTGCCAATGGCTTTTGACGGCACAGACGCACTCCACAAATGCCCTGCGGCCAGTTAGAATAATAACAGTGCCCCACCCCTGGAGGAGGAAAATGAATTTTATGAAATGTGTGTTGGCTATAATATTATAAATTCTGAAGTCAAAAAGGGTTCCCTTAACTTAGCAAGGGGCAAAATACCAGAGGGTTTCTGGTGTATTTCCGTTTAATATGCCATTATGTTACCTTTCTCCTACGTAGTTAATGGAAATTAAACTCCCTGCAGCTTTGAAATCCTCTGAATACCGCTGATTTTTATTTATTTTTTTTACCCACCGTGCAACCCCACTTTCACACCTCAAACACGCATGCATCAATCCGACGTCAGGTGAGCGTTGCTGCGACGTTCACAAACGGACTGGTCCGAAAAAAAAGGGCACACAGGGGTCACGTCAGCGGCAATCAAAAACCCGGGAGGAATCGGCCGGCGGGACAAATAATTACGCCTCGCCTGAGTTTCATTGTTTGTGGCGTCGCGCGTCAGGCAGATGGAGTTTGGTTGTCAGGAGTGATGGCGGCGCGTTTAGGCACGGAGCGCCGCGGTCAGAAATTGGGAGGACAGGCGGCATGAAAGGACGGGTGAAAGGAAATGAAGTGACATTGAAGAATAGAGAGAGAGAGAGAGCCATGGAGCAGATGTAGAACGTACAACGAGGATGCAGGCCCAGTTTGCTGAATGTCTCATTTGAGAGAAATGAGAAACAACCTGGTGCTTCACTTCACCTGCTCCCAGTGGTCTAATAATGATAATAATAGTATCCAAAATAAATGTGTTCATTTCCTAAAGATGTCTTCAAGAAACACACTTCAGGACCGCCTCTTGACCTTTTAAAGCGAATGACAAAACGCATTTGACATTGTCTCGCATCCTTCCTCGGGTATGATGGCGTTTATTTTTCAGATGTAACTTTTTTTTTTTGCCCTGCGATTTAAACGCTAAAGTATATTGCTGTCGTTGTTGTGTTCGCGCATTGATTAGAAGCAATGACCGAGCTGAAGGGAAATGAATTATGACGAGCCTCAAATGCAACTGAAGGTCGAGCGTCGCCTTTCCTGGTTAAAGAATGACAACAGACCAGGCCGGAGAAATATTGAGATAAAGGTCGAGAACGGATGATCAATAGGATTAGACAAAAACGTTTCCACTAGACGTCCTCTGTGCGAGGAGTACGCCCGTGTACAAAATCCACAACTTTGATTCGGAGCTTACACTTCACTCCGGCCTCTACCCATAACCCATCCGTCCATTTGTCTCTCCAACCGTTGCTTTCGTTTTTTGGTTCCGTCTCCCCCCAGGCTGGATGATTGACGCAGACAGCAGGCCCAAGTTCAAAGAGCTGGCCGCCGAGTTCTGCAGAATGGCCCGTGACCCCCAGCGGTACCTGGTCATCCAGGTGCGTCCGCCAACAATAGTCCCGCAAACCCTCTGCTCGACGGACAAAAAAGTCCAAGTCGGACAAAATGTGATTCTTGTATTTGTAACGTGCAGGGAGACGACCGCATGAAGCTGCCCAGCCCCAACGACAGCAAGTTCTTCCAGAGCCTCCTGGACGAGGAGGACCTCGATGACCTGATGGATGCCGACGAGTACCTGGTGCCTCGGGGTTTCAACGTGGCTCCTCAGTCGTGCGCCGCCAGGCCCCGGGTCGACTCCAACAGAGTAAGGGCGCCGTTTCAAACACTAACAAATGACCATCATTATTTTAAATATATTGTGATAACAAAATTTGACTAAATTCTTCTTTGAAGTACAAAAAAAAAAATTATATTTTGACATAATAACGTTTTCACCTAAAAACTACTTTTTCCTACTCTTTGGTCAAAAACCGCTTCCCACTCCTCCGTCCTCTGCTCAAGGTGGTAAATCTGTAATGTACCCCCCCCCCAGGCCCCAGGATTCATTACTCAGAGCATCGGAGGCAAATAACAGGCGCTCTCTTAAAATGCCGGTGCCGTTTACTTACAGGCGAGACTGTTTGCTCCGCTCTCGCTCGCGTGCCTTTATCCACACAAGCCGCCCGTGCGCCCGTTCCGCGCGCATCCCCAAAAAGACCCTCACACACTAATCCTACGGGGCCGTGCTCAAGGTCAACGCCCCGTCACGGATTGAAACTCTTTGAATATGCCGTCGAAATCGGCCCGGCCGGGGGAGGATGTTCATTCCAATCCATCGGCTGTTCTGACTTTAGCCAAGGGGGAAGTTGGTTATTCAGGTTGCGCCTCTCGCAGACGCGGTCCGAAACAGACAATACAGATTATCTGATCCGGGGGGCTTGATTCTCTCTCTCACGCTCGCACTTGAAACGGGGAGCGGATAATGACTGGCTTTGAAGGCGGGATCGAACGGAGAAGTTCGGAGCAGGAAGCTGATTGCGTCGGAAGGGAAAAGGCGGTGGGAGTAGGTGGACAGATATGACCCCGGGACATTTCCTTTTTTTTTTGCCTCCTTCTTCTTCTTCTTTTCTTTCGCCGTGTGTTCTGTGCTGCGTTTCCTGTAATTGCCGCTGTACTGCAAGCAGCTGCTGAGGGTGCAGAGGAGTAGGCCTGGGTTAAATAGCCCGCAGCAGGCGAAGGCAGCGCGGCGAGAAGCTCTTTGCTTCGCATGTCATGTTTTGTATTTTCTTGTGGGGCTTCTTTTTTTTTTTTTTTTTCGTTCCTTTTGCCGATGTTCAGGTGCTTGGATCGCGGCTTTGCCTGGCTGCCCCCTCGCGGTCCCTCGAGGCTGATGACTGCACCAGCAAAACTTTGTCTGAGTTTTCTCTACCTTTCACGGGCGGCTGCGCCGGATAAGTCTCACTTCCTTTGCTGCGGGTGGCGTACAGCTGGCATAAAGTACCTCGCGCAAACTTTGTTTCCGTTTCTTTCTTCATTTGTGGCCTTCGCACGTTGTCTGTTTGCTGTGGTTCGACTAAACTACAGACAACTCCAAAGTAGTAGTAGTAGTAGTACATTTTTCCTTCTCATCCCTTCGCCTCAGAACCAGTTCGGCTATCGGGACGGCGGTCCGAACCCTGCAGAGGTGGGCGCCCAGGCCTGCGTGAGCCCGGAGGCGGCCGGGGGCTCGGGTCCGGCCCTGGAGGACCAGCGCTGTAACGGTAGCCTGCATAAAAAGATCCTGAGCCAGACTGCGGGGGAGGACAGCGGGGGCCAGAGGTACAGCGCCGACCCCACCATCTTTCTCGGGGAGAGGACATCCAGAGGGGACACGGATGAGGATGGATACATGACCCCCATGAAGGACAAGAGCTCCTCAGGTACTCGAAACACAATCCACCACCCTCGAATCCATCGAGCTGCCGGAATAACTCGGTGGCCCAGATAAGCGAGTTAGCTTAATTCGGCCGCGCACGTGACGCAAGTAGATTTGTTGGTAATTTGCTTTACAGAAGATTAAAAGGCCGATAAAGTAACTCCCAGGTGCGAGGACTAGAGTCCTGCAGGAACGCTTTGTGCGAAAGATGCAACTCAGCGTAGAAAATGTTAAGCTTTGCATTTTCTCGCCAAAAAAAACAAACAATAAACCCACAGTGAACAAAGCCCACACCACAATCTTCTGGGCCCGTCCCACCCGCAGAAAAAAAAACAATTTAAATGGAAAACAAGTGCGTCTCGTGTCCGCGGCAGATTCTAGCCTTGTGTGGTGCTTTTCTCTGCTCTGCCGTCTCTCAAAGTAAACATTCGCAGTGCATTCCCCCTGTCATCTTACCCGCTCATTCCATTTCACTCCGCCGATTCAAATTCCCACCCCGTTTCCGCCGCCGCGTCCACGACTACTACCGCAGAGTCGCGTTTGGCCTTTTTAGCGTAATTCCTTCCCATCAGCGCAGCCCGTGCCCGGCCGTCTTTGATTTTTGTGCGAGCGGCTCGAAATATAACAAAGCCTGCGGCGAAATGAAATCATCTGATGCAATGTCAAGGAGCGGAAGAGTGGGCAAAATCAATAGGTTTTGCAACCCCACCGTTGCAGCGCTTTGGAAGCGGCGAGGAAGGGGTCATCCGATGGCATTTTCACCTCCAGCAGATGGAGTATCCAGTGCCAAAGAATCCGCTGGCAAGTTGCCCGTCTGGTCCAGAGCGGCCGCCATCATCACCATTATCATCTCCATGCTTTCTCCTCATTAGCGAGTGATCTCTATTTCTTCAAATTTCCATTTCTTTTGTTCTTATTGTCTCTTTTCTCTTTTTAATTTCTGTGTTGTTGTTTTTTTTACTTCACTAAACTCCCTTTCTCTCTCCCTCTCTCTCTCTCTCTCTTTATTCTCCACACTCCTACCCTTCCTTCCGTCCCCCCGTCCGTGCTACAGAATACCTAAATCCGATCGAGGAGAACCCGTTTGTCTCGAGACGTAAAAACGGCGATATCCACGCCTTGGACAACCCGGGCTACCACAGCACACCCAACAGTCAGCCCAAAGGAGAGGACGAGTACATCAATGAGCCCCTTTACCTCAACACCTTCCACAGTCCTGCCGAACTGGGCCTGGAGGCCCTGAGGAGAAACGGTCTGCCCCTTCCCATCCTGCCCCCTGCTACCATCTCGGCCGCAACCTCCCACCTCCCACTTACCATCCAGACAAGTCTGCCGCATTACCCGATCCCCTCGGCCCAGCCCTCTCCATCCGGCATGCCTTGCCACCATGGCCCACCGGCCCACATCCTCCATCCCCACCACACGATCAAAGCTGCGGGGAAACCTGGTGGCCCCGCCCCTCAGAGCCAAATGGTCCCCATCGCCCCGTGCCAGTCGGGCGCCCTGTCCGCCTCGGCCACCGTAGGGCACAGTGGTCTGCCCGCCTACCAGAGCCACGGAGCGACGCACCCCGCCAGCCTGCTGAAGCACGGCGGGCAGATTACGGGGAAAGCCGTCGGGAAGAAGCTCAAGGTTACCTTTGACAATCCCGAATACTGGCAGCATAGTTTGCCTCCCAAATCCTCTATCCAGGCGGTGACCCCCGACGGCGCCCAGGGGGGCTCCACCAACGCCAAACTCTTCTACAAGCAGAACGGACACATACGGCCAGCGGCGGCCGAGAACCCCGAGTACATGTCGGAGTTCGCCCTGAAATCCGGCGCCATCCTGCCGCCTCCACCTTACCGACAGCGGAACACAGTGGTGTAGATCGTTCGTTCCTGAAGTCTGTCCCTCGCCACCAACTGACCCTGACATCCTCCTATCCGGGGTTCCACCCTCTCACGCAGCAGACCCAACCAGATCCCCCACCCTCCTAAGATCTTTTTGAATAGGTCGCCCTCCGCTGTGGACCGTAGCAACATCAGAATGAGGTGGACCCAAACAAAATCTCGCCGAACCAACTCGCGCACCTCTGTTGAAACCAATCCAGTCCATTTCTTTTCTGTAGATAGAGACTGAGCTCGGGGTTGCCAGACAAGGTGAAGGGTGATGTTTGTTTTTAAGCAAACGTAGGACACTCGACTTTCACACAGCAGCGGGTGAATGACAAGACAACGATGGATTCAACCACGTACCTGAACTCACTGCCAGCCACTGTGGTCTCACATTACAATCGAGGAGCAAGGGGTTTCAATATTTTTTTGTTTACCTGTCTAACGATCTGAGACTGAATTCCGCGAAAGGGGGCATCTGAGGTAAACGTGCACAGCAGATGTGAGCTGTCAAGATGAGTGGTTCTGTGGATTGCCCGGGAGAGGCAGGAGAAGCGGAATCATGCCGAGGAACAAAGACCGTAAGATTCAGACAGGAAAGTGACTTCCAGAAACGTGAAAGACACTGAAAGCTGATCAATCCTATTCAGTCTTTTTGTCAATACTGTACGCGTGTTTGATTTTCCATCAAACCGACGAAGCGTCTCATCTTTCCACTCTTAACTGTGATACTGTGATGGCCAAAACTACAGTGATCTCCCCGTTTCCCCGTTTGCAGTTCAACCGTGGACTTCTGACAAAAACAAAACACAATGTGACTGCTGTTGATTTTTGATTTCATTTTTTTTCGCTTGACTCCCGTCCATTTGGGAAAAACTGGTCGGAAACCATTGTTTTTCCAAGCCGAAGGGTATAAGGGAAAAATAATACACTGTAAACATTTTTCAATACACTGGTTGCAGCAATGAAAAGATCGTTTTACTTCTCTACATTTTGTTTTTCTTTTTACACTGGTTTCCCCTAATTCAGATCATGAAGCTAAGTGAGATGATGCGAAGGGGAGTTGCAGGGGAAAAGTTCTGTTTTCTGCTGAATAGTGTCTTGAGACCATCGATAAAGCAGCCACACTCAAAATGGCGATTGCAGAGACAGAGAGAGAGAGAGAGAGAGAGAGCAAATGAGAGAAAACAAAAACTGCAATGATGGGAGAAAAGGTTCAAACAAACCCACTAATGAAGACCTCTAGGAATGATCAAGACAGCACCAGCAGAGCACAGTGTGTGTGTGTGTGTGTGTGTGTGTGTGTGTGTGTGTGTGTGTGTGTGTGTGTGTGTGTGTGTGTCCATGATTGCAGCAGGGCAATTGCGCCTATGTGTGTTTGTGTAGCCACTAAAATGGCTAAGCGGACGTGCACAATTTCAAATCTTAGCATCACGTACATTTAAAAACGGATCATGTCCAAAGGACCACATCTGTGTCATTAGACAGACATTTAACCAAATGTTAATTGTAGGTGTGAGGCCATTCGCGGTTGGGCTGCATCATGAATAGCAGTTCATAAAAATAGATTTTTCTAATTATTATTATTATTATTATTATTATTTATTTTTACTGACTTTACTGATTTTTACTTTTTTTGAGGACGCTATTGTCCAGAAGCAAGCACTTGACAAACTACTGACCTACCAGCCTTGTTGCGTGGACATTTTATTTATATTCAACAAATTTGCCGTTGCAAGTAAATGGTGTTATTCTGTTTATTATCAGCTCGGGGAGTAAATATTCATTGAGAGAGAGGGTGGGAAGTTGCTGAATGCATCCGTCAAAAAATTGCTGACAACACATTGGAATAGTTATCCCCGTAATATCTGCACACAGCGATGACGCACAGTTATTCCACACTGACTTGCAAGAATGAGACGTTGCAGGTTTCCTCCCATTTCCTCGTCTTTTCGCTAATCCTCACCAAAGTCTTTTTTCTTTTTTTCCTGGACCCTAACCACATTCAGGATGCAAACCGTGGTCTCCGGTGGCAAAACTCTTTATATACACAACCCCTTGATCCAGGTAATCATTAGTCTTTGTGTCAAAACACCAACCCACGTGTTATCCCCTCGGTCTGAAATTGCTGAAACATTTCCATTTTTTCACAGTCGCTCGTTGGCGATTTCTCGGACATCTAACCGTCCGTAAACGTTGCCAATCTACGATATAGAAGAGGTAATTTATTCATTTGCGCCCCCCCTGCCCCCTTCGACACCGTATTTCTAATTAATGCAAGTCGAATTAAGTCCGTGTTCGACCGTGCTTCAGATCAATCAGGACCTGGCGCATCTCCTCTACGCCCGGAGTGATTTCATCAAAAGCATCCTAATAGAGTTATACTCTCGCTGGATCGCCCATCGGCGCACTGATTGCCCCCTTTACTCCCACGAGGACGTTTCTAAAAAACGCTCGAGTGAGGCCTCTGTGGGCAAACTGCCAGTCAATGCTGCTAAAAGGGCTGGCGTTACAGCCATTTTTTTCCTTTTTAGTTTCCCCAGCCGAGCCGTGCGGAACACCTGTGGGAGGGAAAGCACAACGCTCGTCAAACTTACAGCATCGATGGCGGGCGTTTATTGTGACGTTGCTTTGCCTCAAAGGTCATCGCTAGAATCGTCATTTATTTTTAAAAAATAGAAAAAATTAAGTATCGTTCCTAAAATGAATTTTTGAAATGTTCCACTATCTCCATTTTGGCTTTGTCACGGTTGCGGTGACCGTCGGTGGCTTTCCATCGTCCCGCAGTGGCAGAGGCCCCCTGCATGTGCTATTTCTAGGATATTACTTTGTACTGTTTTTTTTTATGTAAGGCAAAGTGTTCGTCTTGAGTGTGCGCGCTTGCAAATCTGTATTTGCTCCTCCTCCCCATCGAGCACTTTGATCAAACTCGCGGGGTAGAAAAGGCGAGGACTTCCAACCCCTTCATTACTGAAATATTCAACTTGTTTATCTGGACGTTTACCACTTGAAAAAAAGCAAAACCTTTTCTTTTTTTTTTTTTTTTACATAAAGGTCAGGGGAAGGCACTGCGCCCGGGAGACCGCGAAGAAAAACACACATTTTAGGTGGTACTGACCAGTTTCGAGAATGTCCTTGTTTCCATGTTTTTTTTTTGTGTTTTTTTTGTTTTGTTTTTTTTTATATGTTTGCTTCAAACAGTATTTGTAATGCTGCTTTGATGATATCATGATTATTTGATGAAGGAGTATTTTGTAGTCCCTTTTGGAGCTCTAATTCAATGAAATAGAGACGGCATTTAATATCAGTGTGAAATATTTATAGCGTGTTTGAGCTTGTTTATACTGAGCGATGGAAAGCGACCGCAAAATCTGGGCTTTCGAGAGAGAAAAAAAAGTAGAGCGGAAGATGTTGGTGAAAAGGCAAAAAATATGAATCGTGACTGCAGAGCCTCCGAGTCTCTCAGCAACCCTTTGTTTGGTCATCAATTTTGCCAGGGTTTTTATATATATATATATATATATATATATATAACGTACCTAAACCTAAAATATCCATGGTTGACAAGTATTGTAAAAGGTGTATTCTATTTCTATTTTTGGAAGACATAATTGTTCCACTCTGCTGAGTAATCTTGTTTCTCTATTCAAACATCATGTTTGCCTTGGGTGTGTTAACCTGCTGCTATTTGTCTCAGCCATAAACGCTCATGGTGTCTTTTTTCTCTCTCCAGTCCAAGCCCCATAGTCTTGGAGCCATGTTGTACTGAAGTGAATCCTTCAATAATTCATCCCCGCCTACCGTATAGGCTGCCACAGACACATGTAGAGTACAATATCACCTTGCATGGTAACCCAAAGTGAGTGTTTTACTGCCCCCCCCTCCCTCCCCCACCCTTTGCATCTCTTCATCGACGATATTCTATTTATATTTGTGTCCAGTGAGTGGACGACGTGGGAGGAAATGACCAGATATTTTTACTGAACTCGGTAGCACAAACTGGCTTCGTGGGGTTTTTTTTGTTTGTTTTTTTGTGTGTATAGTAACCCAATATAGTCTTTTTTAATATTGAGTTCTCTCAGTTTTTTTCCCCACATTATCAAGGATGTGTTTCTTCAAGAAAAAACAAAAAATAACTTGAATATACAGTACGTTTTTTTTTTTTCCTTTCACGAATGTGTTGGTTGCTCTACGCGATTTCCCCCTAGCCGCAATATCCTTTCGTGGGCCTCGTCAAACTTGCACAAATCATGGCCGCCCGAGTGGACGCCGTTCACCTCGCTTGTGTTTAAACGATCCAATCCGTGAACATGTACAGAATCTTTGGGGTTTCCCTCCGTAAAAAAATTCAACACCAATTCAACAACAAATGTGAATAGTATTTTTATAAAGCACTGAAATGGCCGACGTGGTGAATTTGTAAATAAGGAGGCGATGCTTCGAATTTATATGGTCTTCTCTCCCAACTGCTGTTTTTTCTCCTGCGTAGAACAACTTGTACAACAAAAAAAAAGAAAGAAAAGTAGAGAGCCGTTCATACATTTGTGTAGGTGTACCTTTGGACTAATGGAGATTTGATTTTTTTTTTTATTATTATTATTTTTTAAGTGCTCGTGGACCCATTCTCATATAGATCTCTGTTCGGTGGCTTTGTGGCTGTCTCGCGTAATGTTTTAAGTTTAGGTGAACCCCCTACACGGTGGTGGACAGGGGCGGTTTATTGACTCCGCCCCCCATGTGCCTGTCCTGATTCCCGTTCACGTGTCACTTGTTCCTCCGTAACCCGAGCAGAACACGTCGTACCGTGTCCCCCCCACTTGTGGCCACGTGTCTCCTCTCCTCACTAAACTGAAATCAGTGCTGCCAACTAACCTAGATGAACTGTTTTGGGAGTCAAGTGTTACCTTCCCCTTCCTCCTTTATACTGGAAGTATTACTGAGCCAAGTGTGACCTCCTCTGCCTCTATCCTGAAAAGGCAGAGCACAGCCTTCACGATGCAGCCACTTTTCAATCACAGTCCTTATTTGCATGAGACGTAGAGGCGTCCTTACTAACTCCTCCTCCCCCCCCAGTTAGTTGGCCCTAACTTGTCCCCCCCCCCCTTCTCCCGTACGTATCTTTTGAGTTCTTTGAAACCATACCCAAAGCTTTATATCATAGAAATACCGTTCCTCGTGTTTGTTACATGAATCTGTCGAAAGTATATTTTTAATTTAATATAAATAAAGATTGATTCGGTATTTGGTGCGGTGGTTTTTGCTTTGTGCACGCATGGTACGCATTACACCTTTGAGTTGTGGGACTTTTCTCTCGTGCTAAAGCTGCTGGAAAGAACGCAGAGCTGCCGCGCGACCGTAACCCCAGATTTCCAGGGGCACGCCCCAAACGCGCCGCAGCAGGGGAGCCCTCGAGTGTCTCGCCACGCCGCCCTGCCGCCGTATGTAGAGCGGAAAATGAAAGGCCCGCTCGTTTGCTCCAGTGCTCGCGCTTCGACGGCCTCGATAATAAAACTTAACAGATGGTGTCTTTAATTAAGACGAGGAGGCTCCGCGAGTTACGGCGAGCTCGTTTCCGGCGGGGGCTCCTTGAGGTCAACGCTTGCAGAAGTTGGGCCGCCGGTTGCGAGACTCGCACACTTTCACACTCTTCGCGCTTCAAAAGGACTCGCAGATGAGGACGGTCCGAGCGGCGCTCAGGCATCGTCCTCACCTCAAATGTCGTTCTTTTCTTATTTTCTCCTCTCGCCCCGCGCTGCTCCTATAAACCGCTGTTTACCCGAGCGGTGGTTATGTAAACCGGCATAGGCATCATCGCCGGCTATGCGGCGCTCCTCCGATCGCACAGACTCCCATTTCCGTCGTAAATGATGAGAAACAAAATGTCTGATAGCAGAATATGAGCGCTCTGAAGTCGCTGTTATTAATACTAATAAGGCGATGAGCAGCGCTTTAAGCAAACACTGTTTATGGCCACACACCCACCCGCCCCCCTTTTTCTCTCTTTTCTTCCTCCCCTCTCTCCTCTCTATTAGTTTCCTCGGAGAACTGAGACTCGATTAGTAGGCACATCCAGTTCCACCACAGTCGTTTGTGGCTTACTGCAGAGTATGTGCACTTTTACCAGTTCTTTTCACATATAGCTCATATAGATGTAAAAATCGATAGAAGGTCTGCTTAAATCACGAATTGTGCTTCCCATTTGCTGGGGGTGGGGGCAAATGAAATTGATACTCATTCACTCCCTTCCTAGCGCATAATAGACAGATTATCGTGAACATTAAGCACACTACCCGATAGGACTTTGCACATTATCGCCAGCGCCAGACGGCAACGGGGGGGGAGGTAGGTCACTGTTCATTTGGCGACCGCCGTGTAACCATTTGTCAAATGCAGTGCAAGTGTCCAGCGTGGACGATCTTCCACTGAGGGCTTTCTCGCGGGCAGACACGGGGCTCGGCTCCATCCCGGAGGCCTGGAGCAATCACACTTATACGCTCGCAGCTGCCCGCCACAAGCTGTGACGTAGCCGGGGCGATGACGGCTCGTCGCGCGGCGCCGGCGTAATTGCGGCGCGTCACCCTGACTGAACGTTTTACCCACAAGCACCCCTGCACCAAAGAGAAATGAGGCGATGGTTTGTCGTGGCTCGTCAAGCTTCGCGAAACCGTTTATATCGCCTGGGTATCAACCGTGGAAAAGAGATCTATAAAAAATTGGGGAATTTAGACCATTTAGGGACCGCGTTGACGAGGGATTAAGATGGACGGCGGCACCTAAATCAAAAGTACACATCAAACAGGTTTCCGTAATTTATGGTATATTTATTTTCTTCCGCTTTTCTAGGATATCGTTCAGCAGTAGGCCGTCAGGAAAGGCTCTGTCCGACAGTTAGTCACCCACTGATTTGTTTTTACGGATTTGATCATCCACCGGCTACACACCAATCCTCTTTCTAGGCATTTAAATGTCACAGGATTCAAGCTGTAACAGAGAGGCTGACGGCCTAATGCCTCTTCCCGTGTTTATCGGCGGCATTACGGTACTCGCCTTTATCACGCCAGTGCTAATTTGACATCATTACTCTGACACATTGCTCCTTTAAACCACGAAGATGGTGTATTTACATTCTAATAACATTGAGAAGGCCCCCGGTCCGGGGGTAATACGCAATTAAGTTCGGGGAACGTGTCCATTACGTTATGTCCTGTAATGTGGTTTAAAGATATGGGGCATAAATCACACTTATCTCCCACCACGGGGCTACGTCTCCCCCGCCGTGTCATGACTGCACATGATTAAGATAATGTGAGCCATATTCACTTGGATTCCGAGTTGAAGCTTTGAATGTAAAAAAAAAAAAATGGGGAGCAAAGTATGGCCGATAAAACAGATTACGGTCATTTAGCTGCGATGACTAATTACAACGGTCATAGAGGGTCCGCAGGGGCTGTAAAAATATTGACCGCACACGGGGGCTGTGGATTTTTCATCTTGTCCTGCCCAGTTACCCTCGGACTGATCAGCGGCAATGACGATTTGTATCCGATTGGATTTCTCTCCTCTCCCCATGCAGATGCAGGGGAAACGTAACCGCGCCTCTTTAGTGTGTTTGATGTCTCGCTGATTTGAACACGCATATGCAAATGGGCACCGTGCGCGGCCTCGTTATCTGCCTTTCAACACCAAAGCTGCATGGGAAAACTTCTGAAGGGCTTATCACCGACTCGGTTGCAACCTCAGAGTCGAAGTATCGAACTCATCCGCTTTCAAATGGAAGAGGCCGGTGTATAATTATGTTGCACGTTTCTTTCCGCAGCGCAGCTCCGGCGTAGATGTCAGATCAGCGTTTTGGAGTCAACATCAGAGGAATTTGTGCTAAAGTGGAGGGCAGAGAGAGCCGCAGCCAGCCGGTGAAGACCAGTCTGTAGCAAAAACATGAGCATGAGGAGGAGGAGGTGAAAGAAAACAAGAGAGAAAAGGCGACTTCCGGTGAGCCATATTTTTCCTTTTATTTATTTTTTTCCCATACAAAATAGTCATTAAGGCCGGAAGCTCAGGCGGAGGAGACGGCAGAGTAAGAAAACGAGAGAGAGAGAGAGAGAGAAGGGAGCCGGAGAAGGGGTCGAGTGGAGGTAAAGGCTGTGCACAACAGCCCGAGGCTGTTGGAAGGGCAGGGAGCTGCACAAAAATCCCCTCCGAGAGGGAGAAACAATGAGCGCATGGAGCTGCCGCGGACGTTGTGCTGCTTGACGCTCGAGTCGGTGAAAGGACGTTTTTTTTTTTTTTTGGTAAGCACAAAATATAAAAATGTTCCGCGTCGGCGCACTGCGAAACACATCTCCGCAATATCAGTGGAAGATTATACAAGCCGACATCTGAGCAAAGCAAGCCGTTTGCTCTGAGGCCTAGCTGGCCCGAATGCACAAATCCAGAGGGCACCGAAGGCCGCACTCGGCCTCAAATACAACCTGCAAGTCTGGCACAGAGCCACAGAGGTCATGTGCAGAAGCTTGGTCCCAAAACGCCGGTGTTACTTATTCCACACACGAGGCTTGTTTGCTTTCTCTGGGATGAATGACTGTGGAGAAAGTAATTGTCTACAATATGGCACCATTTAAATCCACATTCCTGATTTAATTATTCATTTCAGGTAATATATGCATTTGATCTGATCTTTTTTTCTTTTTATTAGGAACAGGATCAGATGATATACACATATATATATTGTGTATATATTCAGTATATATACTTGAATCTATTTTATTCACTCACACACACACTAGTGCAGGCTACCCTTAAACCTGCATCTGTATTCCTACATACACACTCACACTCACGCACACACGATCACACACTAAATAGTTTATGCAGCTGCACACAGACTTTCTCACACAGCCATGGATTTTCAGTGAGAGGTTTCTGACTTTTCTCTCTTTATTCCTGCAGTGAACTATTGCAACACACACACACACACAGACACACAGACACACAAACACATAGACTAGCCTGAGGACAGAGATGGAGAGCTCTAATTTCCACAGGGCCCAAAGTCCTTACATCCCTCTAAACTCAATCTCCTCTCTCTCTCTCTCTTACACACAACTACACACACTTGAAGAAGTGGGACACACACACACACACACACACACACACGGAAGTACGCACACATTCATGCACAAATATGTGCCCCTCCAACAAGTAAAAGACAAATAATCTTTGTGTTTTCTTGAGCCAGCACTACAGTTTCTTTTACTAACCATAATTAATGAACAGGAACGTTGTTTTTCGTCGTTTTTGTTTTTATCTCTCGCCAGGTGACGTCCAGGGTCGCACGTCTACAACTCATCAGAGAAAAGGCTCCCTGAATAATCGCTAATATTGCATGGCATTGCCAAGACGTTGGATCTAATATAATGCCTCTGCTTTCCATTTCTCTTTCATCAGCTTGGATTCCGAAGCGTTTTTTTTCTTTTTTTTTTTTTTTCTTCTATCTCCGTTTGTCTTCCTAAGGCCCGAGATTGCCCCCCCCCCCCCCCCCCCCCCCCCCCACACACACACACACACACCAACACACACACACACACACAACATTAAACAAGAAGTGCAAGGAAGGGGCTCAGATGTTCCTGAAGCAGACAGATAAAGAAAAAAAAAAAGTCCTCTTTGGTGTCTCCCCTCTCGACTCCACCGCGCTTTGATTCGGGCGATCGGAGCACAAGAGGAGAGGGAGAGAGAGAGAGAGGGGGAGGGTGGTACCTGCGTCGTCCTCTTTCATCCGGGAGTGACGTTTGCCCGAGGAGGGTACGTCTGCCGAATGCGGGAAAAAAAAAAAAAAAGGCAACGATTACTTCATGTACGTAAAAGCTGCGTTTTAAGTCAGGTCTACCACCGAGGGCTGCGACGGGGCTCCGTCTGGGGCTGGATCCAGACGAGCTTGCGTCTTTCGCATTCCTCATTCTTCCACCCAACAATCGTCACTCACATCCGTCCTATCCGTTCTACCTGCGTGTGTTTTGTGCGTTTGTAAATGTGTCGTCTCGTAGAGGCCCGGGGGGGTTTCTAATTGAGTGCGTCCGCTCAGCCAGACAGGAGGTCTCAGGCGGCGTTGACATTCAGGCAGTGGAAGTCCACAGTTGGGGGGGGGGGGGCAGCCGATCATTCTTCCAGTCGGTATCCCCTAATTGCCCGGAGATGGAGAGAGCGGAAGGAGAGTAAACAGAGAGAGAGAGAGCGATGGAGAGAGAGTGTTGAGGGGCAGTAACAAACGGCTTCCGGTTTGCATCCAATCGGGGGCCTCCCCGTCCCGCTGTTTCGTCGATTCATAGTGGGTCACACCCCTTCGGCGCCTCCCATTGGTGGAGAGAGATGCAGCCACGCTTCCTGCTCTTGGCCTGAGCCCATGTGACCTCACGACCAGCACTCTCCCAATTATACCAAAGCCGTGAGCCCCCCTGTGTATTAGTGTGTGTGTGATTTCATTGTCGCCTCAAAGCATCTCTCGTCTCCCTGCCTCTCTCTCTCTCTCTCTCTCTCTCTCTTTCAGCTTCTCTCTCTCTCTCTTTCTCTCCCTGCACACATTGCCAGAGACACACACACACAGACTCGCGCACGCAGACACACACCCTTTGATGTATGGAGTCAATCGGACTCCGTTGGGCGGTGTAGCGATGGCCCCGGGACTTCAGTGAGCCCCAACTCTCTGCTCGCCCAGTTGATAAACTTTTTATGTGTCCACAGGCTTTTTTCGTGGAGCAATAACAGCAGCGCCGGCCCTCCCTCAACAAGCGGGGTCGACTGCAAACGCAGGGTGAGTGACTATGATGAAATCTTCTGGCATTACTGGAGGCGTCTTAATCAACCTTTGTCCTCATCCTCACCCTGTCGCGATGTTGCATTCCTCGACCAATCGCGTCAGAGAGCACTCATCCGCCAAAGAGCGTGTCCCCGTTTCCCATTTAAGTGCCCCTCTGAACTGACCCTCCCTGGCCAAGCGACACACAAGAGTGTCTCCTTCATGGTTTATGTAACCTGGTGGAGAATAAGGCCGAACCTTGTTCTCACGGGTTCAGGTAGTGTCGTTTTCGATTGTTCTTCATCGCCCTGATTTTCGGCTTCTTTGTCGTACAGTGGGAGGGGGAGGACACTCCGCATTGTTGCTAGTTCTCCTGAAAGGTTTTACCGAAAATATTATATAAGTTATTGCCCAATCAACAGCGAGCACACCGCTCCCCGTTCTCCCGCACACCGACACGCACAAAGCATGTATAAATGAAAAAATGTACAACGCAAACACACACAGACGTGTGCTGCGCGTCAGACTCCACTTGAGATTCATAAGCTTTTAATGGGTGTCTCCGGGGTGGTGGCGTATCTGACCTCGCGGGCCCCCCCCCTCTTATTGTCATACGACGCACAGGAGGCTGACAGGGAGGCGACAACTCTGTTTGTGTGTCTGTGTGTGTGCGAGCGCGCGCGCCTGATTACAAATCTCCATTTAAAACATTTTGGCAGGTGATTAGAATAGACACACTCTCTGAGCACACGCATATATGCCTGTGACGGAGTGGCTGCGGACGTGTGTGTGTGTGTGTGAAGACGGATGCGCGTGTCTATATGTGTGCACGTGTGTGAGCGCCCGGGTGTTCAACATGGTTGTCAAGTGCTTGAGCGAGCCAATCTCTCATCTGCCATCGGCTCGGCTGAAGCGACACGCGGCCGAAACCAAACGGACGTAAAGACAGAGCGGAAGGCATCACTATGCAGCTCGGCTGGTGCGGTTTGTCCTGACCCTGTCTGGGGGGGGGGGGGGGCCCCCCCCGGCCCTCTCCTCTCCGCTGATTCTAATGAGCTCCCCACGGGATGAGGCTTAGTGTGGCCCAGCGTCCCAATGAGGCGCGGGGCGGGAGGGAGGGAGTGGTCGGGGGGTGGGGCGAGCGACATCAATACACCCACGCACACACAAACATCGTTTTGCACCCGTCCAGACACGCAGTTAAGGCAAAAAAGTATGCACCAACATTTTTAAATTCCCGAAACTTTTGTGGCTTTATGCCGGAACGACCATGATAGGAAAACGTACTTCATTTTAAGACACGTCAAATGGGAAGGTCATAACCTTTCATTATCCAAGTGAGAAACCCAGAAAAAAAGATTTATAATGTAAAAAAAATATAAATATAAATTCGAAAAAGATTGCAGATCTGCACACATTTTTATTTTATTCCGTATTATTTTTTAAGAAAATAACAGGAAATGGGTCACCTTATTTTTTTGCTCGGCTCAAAGGATTTTGCCAAGGGCACATCAGAAACAAGTCATTGTCTTCTGTACTGTAGCTCCCACTGAAGGCCAGTCCGATCCATTTATCATATAACTGTGCATTTGTATCCATCTTGGAAAATACAACGCCCCTTGGCTAAAAATAAACCAAATTAAAGCAGCGGTTGTATCCGATTTTTGAATTCATTTGTCAAATGTCAAAAAAATCCGAAGCGAAAATGAAATAAATTGAATCGTATTTGCGTCCACAAGCCTTCTCCGGAGTTTACCTTCGTCCAAACTTCTAGCCATACCGGCGAACAAACAAGTCGCGGTCTGTCTTGTGCGCGTGACATAAAAGCCTCATTTGCCTGCAATTTGCCTCCTCGGTATCAAAGGTTAAATGGTAAGAAGGCCGATCAGGTATTGTCTGAGCCAGACGAGCTCATTAATGTGTCACAATTCATTATCAGAGCCGTGTCCTCACCTTGTCAGGTGGCTAATGGGAATATCAATCATAGGCTTCCCCCATCGCGACCCTCCTCACATCTCCGCGTCGCATCGCGCCTCTGTTGACTTCCTATACCGAAAATACCACCGGGCCCAAACCGATCTGTCTGGAACAAATGTCAAACACAATTCGGCTCAGGAGTAAACACCCACAAACATGGCTGACATACAGAGTGCCGTTTTTTCCTCCTGCACACTGCTGCATTTTTTTTATTTTTTATTTTTTTTTAAACACACGTTTTCCCCGCGTTATGAGGTGTACGATGAAGTCAGGAGCCTTTGTGGAAATGAGGAACTTTTCTTGTTGACAGTATAGAAGGCTTAAGCGACCGTGTGGCAACAAAATTTAAAGTATGCAAATATGATATACGCTGTGCAATAGAAATAGTGGATCAGACAAAACAGATGCACAAGAAAAAATGGACCAGAGAGGGGGGTAGGCAGAGAACAAGGTAAACAGGAAATGCATTGAGAGAGTTGGAGTTGAAAGAAGTAACAAATAAATCAAGTTAGCTACATTATTATTTTCTTTAATGTACTTACAAATTAAATGTTAATGTCAGTGTATTGGTATACCTTTCAAATGTATTTGTATCATTTTAGAATGTTTTTTTATGCCTTTATTTATTTATTATACTCACATTTGTATTAGATTTAATCAAATGGGTTTAATTGGCTTCTTTTTATTGGACCGTATTGAGCGCTGAGCGTCTTGATTGGTTGAGGCAAATCCAACGGGAAGCCACCGTTCAAAAGGGTCTCGTCAGCCAGCAAGTGACAGCACCTGTGAGATCAGCTGTCAGCAGCCAGCTCCTCAGCTACTTCTCGGTGTCACAGAGGAACCTAAACCATCTTTTGATGTTATATTTTTTATTTATATAATGGATGCGGCGTTCTGCTTGGGGAAGCCTTGCAGGTATTTTTTTTAGATGTAAGTGAGGATTTGAGGCGTGCGTCCGACCCCCTCCTGGCCACAGCTTTGCTTGGAGGAGAGAGAGAGAAAAGAAGAAGAAAAAAAAAACAGGTCAAGCTGAAAGTCCAGCGCATTTAATGGGATTCCAAAACATGTCTTTTTTTTTTTTTTTTTTTTTTTGCATTTTTTCTTCCTTGGCAGGAAGACTCAGCGACTTTACAAACTGTACATGTGGCTCCTCATGAGGCCTCGACACAAACCCTTTTTCCACACGTCTACGGTGAGACGTTTTCCTTTTTTTTTCAATCAGGTTCATGACATGTGAGAGTGAGAAACGGCCAGGGAAATGTGTATTTGAGGCAAATATTATCCTTCAGGTCCCCGGCACCCAGGGCCGTTTGAATAACCGCGCTCATTGAAAACCAGAAAATGTCAAAATGGTTTCATTTTGTGTCGGAATTAATCAAAAAAACAAAAAAAAAACATAATGAACATCAATAATAGAGTTAGAGGGTATTACTGAATAAAACGGATGCTGTTTATTGAAGAATCCTTCATATCGTTATCCTTTTTTTTTTTTCCTCCAATAAACCCCTAATAGGTATTTATATGACGTGCTCCACAGGCAGCTGCTTCATGAGAAGGAGTCACTGTAATTAGATAAAGAGGGTTATTATAACAGCAAATCAGATTCGGGGTGGTATGAATTCCTTCTTGCATTGATGGAGCTGGTTGAAGTGTGTCAATATAATGCGTTCCTTCGAAGATTGTTAGATTGATCGTAGAAATGGGAGCTCATTGAATAAGGAATCGCTTGAACAGCAGCTGCTCTTGTTTTCCCCACCTTTTCTATTTGGCTCCGCGTTGTTGCGGAGCCAAAGGTGAGAGGAGTTCATCGACTGGGACGGCTCGATAGCCCCTCGCTCTCAAATTGCCCGTAACTTCATTGTCGTGCGCCTAAACGCGTGTTTCTCGTCAGGTGCGCGGCGGTCGAGAAGAGGAACGGGGGCCGCGCGGGACAACTCTGACGGGAGGAGCCATGGCCTGCTGGAGGCGGGGCCACGGGACTGCAAAAAAAATGGCAGCCGCGGTGAGTCAACCCTGTTCCCTCGTACTCCAATGCTTGTGTTGTCGAACGAGCTGTGATGGAAAGTGCTCGTTTGCCGCGGTTGAGGGAAATAAGCGCCCATCGGGAAGCCTCTAATTTTTTTGAGTTGTTCGGCAGTGCGTCATAACATCCCAGGTTCGAGGTTTTACATCCTACTCTCAGTAACAGCAACTTTGTTTGCTCTAAAGATGGCAAGCGTGTGCAACTGTGACAGTGCCTGGTTTCCAGTGGCGAAATGAAGTATGGTTCTATATATGAATATCGGAGAGCCTCTCTTTGCCATATGACAATCAACGTGTATGTGAAACTATTTCGCTTTTGTGTAATTATTATCAGAGTGCCAATCTTTCCTCCTGCACACTCGACGTGCTGTTTTTTTTTCCAGGTGTATATGTATATATATATATATATATTGTTTATATATATAGATATATATATATATATATCTATATATAGATATGTAGGTATATTATAAAGTGGAAGTTTTATTGTTGCCAGTAGGGAAGACAAAGTTATTGTGGAAACACAATTTAAAGTATACAAATATAATATATGCAATAGAAATAGTGGATGTTATTAAATTTTGATGGGGGGGGGTGGTGTGAGTCTGTGGGGGGAGGGTACAGTTAGTCCTCTCAGGGATGTTCCATTAACTTGATTAATGGCCTAATTAACTCCGGTAAACACTCCTGAGAGATAAGAAGAGGGGAAGAGAAGGTTTTGGGGCAATCGAACCGAGCTGGCTGGTGGTCAGTGAATTACCCCCCCCCCCCCGCCCCCTCCCCCAAAAAAACACAAAAGAAAGACCGCTTTTTTAGCTTTTGTTTTTCAGGGGGGAAGATCCAACGGGAAAGCAATATTCTTCTTATATCCAGGACTCCCGCGTCCACACTCGAAAAGTGGGATTATAGCGATAATGCGCTGCTCTGACGTCTTTCATTCCCACACTCCAAGTAACGCCAGCGTTTAATATCAGATCTAAGGAAAATGTTTCCATTCCATTTTGATATGGTTATACATATATATATATATTGGTATTGTGGTCATGGGCCGAATGTGTAGTTTCACAGGAGAGTGCGAATCTATTAGTGGAGCATTTAGGAGCTTAAGTGGATGCCATGCAATTGCTGTGCTGAATGAACCCCGGGGGGGGGGGGGGGGTTGGATTATACATGCTTTTTTTTCTTTATGTAAACATGTATGGCAACCTGCCGGCCCGCCTCTCTCCTGCACACGTGTGGGTCGAGGGGCCCTCGCGCTCTCTCGGCGAGAGCCTCCTTCTTCGTCCTCCTCCGCACTCGTCTGAAACGCCGCCGAGTTCGGCTGGCCCGCCGCGACCTTACGCCGCCCGGCGCTTGCAAACGGGTTCAAAGGCCGCTTCCTCCCCAGTGACACGCCACCCACACGCAGATTTTTTTCCCCCCCTGTTGCGTACGTGTACATTGCCTCCTTTACGAGAGGTCTGGTTTACTCTGCGGACGGCGGAGGTGCTCGCCTGCTTTGCGCCATGAAAGCCCAGGCTGCGGAGGCTGAGTCGCGAAGATCCGATTTCACGGGGAAGAGCGGGGATGTCAGCGGCGTGCTGTGCCTCCGAAAAGAGCAAACAAGAGCAAAGAATTGCAAACATTCACTTAAACCCAGGGAGTAGAAATTCATAATTGTATAATTGGACTTTTTAACGATGAAGGAGAAAACCAATTTTCTTGTACGGGTCCTCGGGCACAATGTATTCTGCCAGCGTTATTGGGGAAACGCTAAATGCTCCCCTCTCTGTTTTTACACATATACAGCGATTGTGTGAATCTACAGTATATACCCAACCGGGACATATTGAAGTGTGCAATTAAACTGGAATGGCTGTGGATTTATCTCATTGTTGTTGTTTGATATCTCTTTGAGAACCTCGCGTCCGCAGGCCGGTCGGATTTGGTTTTTGGCCACGCTCGCCCGTTTTGCTGGAGGAGCTCTCGAAAAGCAGACGCGACATTAGATCCTGAAATCGAACTTCTGGCTCGCTTCAGCTCCCTGCGGTGAAATCTGGTCGGCCACACTGTGGGCGTGGCTGAAGAAGGTCTGGAAATGTTGGTTAGGTGAACAATCTTTCCACCTCTTTGATGTGGTCTTAATACTTTGTGCTCCCCCCTCAGACTTTTCGCCTTGATCTGTCTCACAGTTGCGTCTCGTCTATGTGCTCTTAGACCTTTCTTTTTTTATGGGCGTCGGCCAATTAAAGCGCCTCATCGAGCAAAGGGCTGGCTCTCCGTTTTCTATTTTGTTAGAAGCGTGAAAAACCGCAAAACGCTGTAAAACGGCTCCCCCTTCAAGTGAGCCTGCCGGGGTGTTTTGAATGGACTTTATTGGCACCGTCGGCCTGGACAAGTGCAGCGCCGCAAGCCGGTTGTGCGAGGGCCCAGTCGAGAGGAGTGACACTGGGCAAGTGCCAGCTTTGGTTTTCGTCACAGTTTATGCGACGCCTGTCGTTAGGGCGATCAATGCGCGCATTTGCGTCGTAATTGTAAGCGTGTCTCGTGCCTCTGTGGCTTCCTCACAATGAAAGCCACCCAGTGCAGGGTTAATGATTTGATTGTGAATTATTAATACAACTCTGAACAGTATAAATTAGATGCTGGATTACAGGCTGCATCGTCCCCAGTGAACAGAATACTCCATGATTGATAATGAAAATGGGGAATTTTTTATACAACATCTGAAGGGGCCCTTTGAGAGTACATACGCCACAAGCTAATGCAGTATTTTGCTTAAAAACTCATTTCACGTAAAAAAAATAATAATAAATCCGATCTGATCTGCCTATTTATAGAGGATCATGGCTATTCATTTATGAATTCCTCCAACCCAGAATTGCAAAAAAAATGCTATGGTTTCTGTATCGCGTTTGTGGAACCAGGAGGCTTTTTAAATAACAGAAATGACAACTAAACCAAAATAATATTTCTATATTTATTATAATATATAATTATTATATAATGCAAAGATATAATAAGGAATAAATAGGATTCAATAATAATAATAATTCATCTCTGAACTTTCTACAAATGACCGGTTGACTGCAGTTCATATGGATCCCGCGTAAAATAGAAAAAAAAACAAAAACGAGAGCGACGCAGGTAATTTCCGATAAAAGGAAACATTTTCCGATGTGCCAACTCCTCTCTGATTCTCAGCCTCAACCATGGCCTTTGGCACTGCGACAGGACCTTTCTGATGAGCTTCTTTGGGGCTTCTTCTTTATCTGCGCCGGCCAGTTTGAGGAAAAGGGGAGGGGGGGCCTTTGGATGGCAAAGGGGCACAGCAGATGGCATCTCAAACCTTGTCCGTCCCCGGAGCCCACTCGTCGATCGGCGCCACGCTGCCACTCCGCGCACGACACTGTGAGGTAGAATTCATTAGCGGGATCAGGATGGCAACGAGGAGGCCAGAGAGGCTCACTGGTCAGACTTGGCCTGCCTGTGTCACTCTAACCTCATCGCAGGCCGCTTCTCATCCACGCTTATTTATTTTTTCACACACAGACACACCAATCAAATGACAGCCCTTCAAAGGCCTTTGGAGAAAGGGAGGAACCAATCGGGGAACCGACGCAAGATGCAGCTCCATCCTCCGTAGCTTGGCCCGTTGAGCTTCCTGTGTTTTTTTTTTCCTTTTTTTTTGGTGAAAAAAAGAACAGTTAAAACGATCCCGTCTGTGTGTCATGCAATCTGTGTTGCCATCACTTTTGCGTCTGAGGCGCGCCATTCGGAAAGTCCAGGTCCAACAGCACCATCCTCTGTCCATCCCGTCGCACTGCCCGTGGTGTCCGGCGCTCCTGGATGACTCATAATCCAAATAATGCATCTACAAAGTGTGTTGCCTTTGCTATAGTTGGAGAAGGCAGCACTAATATTAGCAATAATAAAAAAGGGTGGTTTGGAGGCTTTGGCTTATCCATGAATCACATCTGAAGTTGTATTTTTTTGAACTTTTATTGAAGACTTTTTACACCAGCAGAATGATAACTAGGCCAGCTGTAGGTTACAACGTACCCCCATCAGAAGGCCGTCTCCTGAGTGTCCGCCCCCCCCCCCTCTGGAGGCCCGACAACCGCTGATCCCCCGGTAACATCCCGTCAGATTTCCTCCGTGCTCTCCTTCCACACGCCGCACTGGAAGATGTAAACGCACGCAGCCGCGCACGCACACACACCGTGCGCACAGGGTTAAAAGTGGAGGCGCGTCCGTACCGCTCCCGTCCGTCACCACTCCCTGCCGGGGTTGCCTCAGACACGCACTGACAACACAATTAAAGCCAGAATGCCCCGGCGCCGCGCGCGGTTGTCCGTCACATGAATCAACACACGCACACACACACACACACACACACAACCCATACAAAGACACACACCTGGACAGAGGAAGGGAGCGTCTTCCCGCATGCTAAGAGGGAGGTTTGCGTGTCATGCTGGGAGCTCCACACAGCATCTCGATCGGGGAGGGGGGGGCGTGAAGAATACATTTTCAGCCTCATTTGGACAGCCGTCCACGCTGGGCTGCTACTCTGGCTCAGTAGGGTTTGCTTAGAGGAAAAACCAAAAAAAACAGCCCTCTCCAGCCCTGGACCTTGTCGGTGGAGTTTTGATGACGCGTGCGGTATATGGCGACCTTACGGCAACCCCGTGTTCCCCCCGCTAATGCCCCCCACGAGTGTCTGGGAGAGGCGCCCTTTCGGTGGCCCCCTGGCACTCTGCAGACGGGGGGCGGCCCTTCGCCACTCTGATCCCATCACGGCAGCACGCCGGTGCCCCCCATTCGTCTCCGGTATCGCGCTCTGACCCGCCGAGCGATTACCTCAAATGAACAATTAGGCGGATGACTGTCACAATAACTTGACCGCCGCCTGTGAATTGGCTCAGCGGTTTTAACGGCCGCCGCTGCCGTGGAGGTGCTCCGGATAAACGATCCGTACCGGAGGGGGGGAAATGTCAGCCAAGAGCCCCTCGTCATGAAATTTGTTTGGCACATGATGATGGAGGGGATGATGCTGTTGTTGTTGGAACGCGAATTCGTTGGCAGAACAAATAGCCAGTACGTATCATCGCCGCACATTTTCATTCCTAACTTCGTCCTAGTCAGCATCCGGCATTTACATTACCCACAATGCTACTGGATCGGTGACAGTTGGGTCTTCGGTTTGGGTGTGTCGAAGTGGCCGAGGCTGATCCTGGCAATCAGGACCAAAGATTTATTGATTTGAGCCCACAGGAATGCATATTAGATTTTCTCGAAAGCTGCAACAATTAGTCCTTCGACCGATAATGGATTGACGACTGCTTTAGTTATCAATAAAAGTAATCCAGGTACTTTTTCTTTGGTCTTCTCTCGGTTTCTTTCTTTTTTTTTTTGCTACTTCTTATCTTTCAACCATGTCCCCAGAAATGTTTCTTTGATAGGTAAAATTCAAAGAATTCACCTCAGTTTAGAGGAAAATCTGCTGCAATAACCGCACTTTCTTCCCTCAGCTGCTTGTTTGACAGCAGATTTGCGAGTGTGGGACCTTTTGTTCCGTTCCCAAAACAGGATTTAACAGCTCAACCGTTTTTTTTTTGGGGGGGGGGGGCTTTTCCCCATGTATTTATTTGAACTATGGCGGTCAACACAAAGTCTGGCCTCGTCGTACGAGCGCGCAGGGCATCCCTGCAGACGTTCGATCCGATTGGTCTCAGGCATACGTCTTTTATGGATCACAGATCCAGCAGGATGCAAGGTGTGGATTTTACATTTTTTCCCGTCTGCTGTCCAGCCAAACGGAGGAGAGCCCCCTCCTATTCCATCCCTCCACCCCTCCCTCTCCACCCGCAGGGGGATCCTGCATCCGTTCCAACCAGATTACCGATCAAGAGCGTGACCAATGTCAGAAAGCGCCGAGCGGAGTAATGTGGCCTAATGGCGAGACAAGCCGGGGACTCTTTAATGGTAATGAATACACAATGTGAGCCCGAGGCGGGATGAGAGGGAGGGTGGAAGAGGGTGGCGGGGGCGTTTGGGGGTTGGGAGTCGTGACCAGACTGGTGAGGAGGCAGAGAGATGACTACGGTGTGCGGGAGAATTAGGATAAAGTGTAATATTTAATCTGGGCAGGGTGAAATAAAAAAAACACCACAGAAACCCCAAAAACCCCCCCGTAACTGGGCCACTCATCGCACTCTCATTTCATCATCATCCTCGTCGTCGGCAGATGCGCGAGGTTAAATGTCTCCTAATGTGGGTATAAAAATGACGCGCGGGACATCTGGAACGTTTCCAGAGGAATGGGAAACGATTCCAAAAAAAAAAGCACAGAGTCTAGGCGTTGGAATATTGGGCTCCGTGTACACACCATAAAACTTCAGCGGGGAGCTGGAAAGCCGGCCCAATCGGAATATTATCGACAAGGCGCTGCGAGACGGAGCCGGTGGCGGGGTGACTTGCAAAGGCCTCGAGGCCGCGGAGGCAGAAAGAAAAACAGTATGTAAAAAATGAAATGACAATTTCCAGGGCATTTTTTTCTTGTTTTAGGAGTAAATCGATTTATCTTCCAGGCAGGCACTGCTTTGCACATCAGCGACTGCGTATATAGACACGATATTGACCAGCTTCGGTGGCAAATTTCCCCACCAGTTAAATGTTCCTACAACATGTACACAAATGGAAGCCTGCGCCTGTTGCTGCCGTACTTTACGGCGGATCCTTTTAACGTCCTCAAATTAAAACACGCATTAAAATGTAATAAGCTCCACATTTGCTCTGTGTTTGGATTTTTTCCCCCCTCCCGCTTACTACCAACAACAGCTGTTGGACAAATGCGGTGGGAGTCAACAGTAGCAGAAGAGTGGTATTTTATGTATCACGTCGCATCAAATAGGAACACTCCATCGCTGTGACAACTAAAAATATCTGGCCTGGAAAAAACAAGCAGCGATTCACTATGGTTCCTATGCCAGAGCGGCAACCTAAAAAACAAATGACCACCATAATAACTCTTTAGCACATTTTTGATTTCGTTTCCGTCTGCCCTCTCTGAACCAAGGCGAGATTGCATTAATATTATTTCTGTTTATTTGTAAGTAGAAGCAGATAGGGAAAGGGAGACAAGCCCAGACTCCTAGTAGTTCTCATTTATCCTTCCCTGTCTGTTGTGTGCACAGCCTTCCCCGCGTGATCGCTCTCAGCCTGCGCGCGTGTGTAACAAAGGCTTTGTTCAATGGCAGGCCCAATTAAAAAAAAAAAAAAAGAAGGGAAATTAGACGTGATCAGAGTGGCTCTTCGTCCTCCTCATCCTCCAGGGAATCAGGGCCCCCGGCCCAGCCTCTCTCCCTTTCCCCATCTTCATCGTGGGGAATGGGGGCGGTCGGCGCCGTTTAGTCGTCTGCTTTTTCTATGAGCGAGCGGGATTGTGGCCATCGGGTGTGATGCCGGTGGCGGCGGAGTGTCGCCACGGCAACCGCAGCAACGTCAGAAGGTAGACAATGCGACAAAAGTAGAAGGCAAAAAATTAAAAAATAAAGGAAAACTTTTCTCATGTTGGAAGGACTTTTAAATGCTGCTGCTCTGCGCGGCGCGTATATCACATTTATGGAAGCCCATTTCCGCCAGGAAACAGTGAAAAGTTTAGTGTCATACCTTTGACTTCCCTCCCATAAATCTGATTTACGACGGATACTTTAATATTTTTCAATTTTCTCAATGTTGTGTAGCCATTTGAATTTCACAAAAACATTTCGTAGAGTTTGTGGTTTTACACTTTTTTTAGATTTTGAAGTTTTGAGTAAAATGTCCGATCCCCAAATTGTAATGAGTGTGTTTGTTGACAGTTTGGGAAGTCTTTCAACAAACTTGAGCTTTTGAACAGGAAGCAAATGAGGGGGGGGGGCTGGTAAGGTCGCCTCCGGAAAGACTTAAAACATACAGATCTCCCGAAGTCTCTCTTTGCCTTTAGGAAATACATTATGTGGATGATTAGCTTCTGCTCGTGAGCCGAGGCACCGCGGCGAGCGGGGTAAGAAAAAAAAAAAAACGTCTCAAATTCCGCACACTCCATTGGATCCAATCGGAAGGCGAAATCTCCTGGCCAAATTGATCTTTTTCAAGACACAAACCCCCAGATTACTTTCCACAATAGATACTGTGAGGTTGGGGGTGGGAGGCTGTATTACCAGATATTCCCTTTTGTCAGCAGAATGGCGAGAGAGAGAGAGAGAGAACAAGAGACCGTTCACGCGGACTGTTTGAGTCTCGCTGTTGAAACGGTAAAAATAAGAAGAAAAAATCAATTGGTTTTTAGCGCCGGGGAACAAATTTGAATGTGGGAGAATGGAGTCGTAATAATGGTTAATTCAGTATGTGCACTGCGTTATGTGTATAATTTGCTATATTCTTCTAAAATGTAAGGCGTCCAGCATTAGTTATGTCCTCCCTGCCAGGCCTCCTTGCTATATCAATAATGTCCATCAAACAAGATGAAATGAAGTCCAAACTCTTCTTGGCTGTGCGAGCTGTTGTTTATCAGGAGCTTATCTAAGTACAGGCTTAGGCGTGGTTTTACATGCTGATGGCTATTTCCTCTCATCTTTGTTTGTTTCTCGGAGATGCTTCGGCTTATTTCATCTTATTTTCCTATTTTCTCTCGACACACACACACACACACACAACACGAGGCTGAAAGTCGCAGTGGATCACATATCTTCTGTGCATCCACATCTGAGGACTGAGGAGAGGACCTATTTTTTTGTGTGTTTTTCGCACACCCCTCTCGTGTAGTCGTTGTGTGCGCGCCGACACTGCCTCACGTGCGGGTCCCTGACCACTTCCAGAGGTGAGCTCTAGTGACTGCGGTCCAGCCCAGTAGGTTTTGGAAAATGCCTGATTCATGTGTAAAAGGAAAACCACAAACTTTATATTGGTAGATTAAAAACGGGACGAGTATATCCTGAAGACAGTTACTTTAAAAAAAAAACTAAAAAGCTGGAAAATAAGGGCTCGTAGTCCACTTGTTTTCTGGGAAAACCGTCTGGCAGCTGAAAGGGACCATTTTTTACTTATTTTTTTTTGGCACTTTTGTCTTCCATCTATGAACATGCCCCATTAGCCAGCGTCTCACTGGCTCCGGCTCCTCCGTTCTTTAAAGGCTGTAGTTTACTGCCGGCACACTCGGTCGGGCTTGTGATTCACAGAAGAGGATGAGGTGCAGGTGTAAGCCAGGGCAAAAATATATATATAGATATATATGGTGATTTAGCCAGCCAGAACACTTTAACTGCATTAAACATCTCCATGACTCCAGACCTTAAGTCCTCCTCAAAACACGTCAAGATATCTATTTTTTTTTTTTCCTACCGGAAAAAATTGCAGTCGCTGTCAATTGTTGAAAGCCCTCAAGCGGCATCGACTTTCTCTGACCCGCTTCCTTTTTCTATTTTAAGGTGATCTTAATTTGGAGTCATTGCTCGTGAGCATGGCTAATAATGTCTTTCCCCGAACTGAGGAGGAGGGGATAAGTAGTGGAGCGTCTGAAATCAATGGAGGAGGATTAAGGAGAACCCCAGGGCTGGGGTGGAAAATACCTCTAGGCCACATCTCCTTTTTCAAGAGGAAGCACAATCACTGTGCATAATACAACCACAAGCTGACCCCATCGCTTGATCTGGAATTTCTAACAATTCTGGTGACACACTGTCGAATCCAAATATTTTATCATCTGTTTACGATTTAATGTTAACATGGTTTGAATTTGTAAAGTGTTGCTTCCTAACAAATGGGAAAAAGGTGACATGTCGTGCGTCGCATGGCCACACAGGTGGGACCGCCAAACGCTGACTTTTCAGTTTCGATTCAAATGGGTCGCGTATTGTCGGGGGGGCTTTCGGGAAAAACATTTTTTGCCCGTCTTGGAGATGCTGGGGGAATCATGGAAATGCAGCCTCAGCAAGGAAGTGACTGCCCCCCGCCCCCGCCCCATCCCCGGCTAGGAAATTACACTGCGAAAAAATAATTAAAAGCCATGTCTTATTTAAACACGTGCCTCCACACTCTAAAGCACCCCCCTCGGACACTTGGGTGCGAGTCTGGAAAAAGGGCCGCTTCTGCGGGTTTTCGATGCGAAATCACCCGCGGGTGTCTGCGCCGCGGCAACGGTGATGGCTTCGAGGAGTGGAACGGAGAAAAAGACTGTGTGTGCGCGTGTGTGTCTGTGTGTGCCCGTGTGTGTCTGTGTGTGTGTGTGTGCGCATGGGTGCGTGTTTTAAAGAACACCGAGGATCCATGCAGCAATGAGGTGACGCGGAGACAGAGAAATAAAAAAATACCCACAAAGACACACACGCGCGCATCTATAATATACTAGCCGGTGTAGGTTAACGGTCCTATTACAAAGCAGTGAAGCAGCTCAGCCACTGTCCCAGGCCTCGCTGACAAAACTTTAACGTATGGGGGGGACGCCTGGTGCTCTCTGGGCTGGGATTCAATTAGGCTGCCTAAGAGTAGGCCCTGCCTGGAATGGGACGGAGGAGTTAGAGCCCTGTCACACGGGCCCATCGGGGCGGCCAGCCTCCACTCCGTCTGCCTAATACCGGTGTCAGAGCCAGGGGGAGAAGCCCCGCGCCTCCAGCTCTGACGGATTGATTTAACTCGCTTCATTTGTTTTGTGGTTATTTTTTTTATTTATTTTTTATTTTTTTGGTCTTTTTCTTCCAAACAGCGGCACTAGATAAGAGTTTTATTTAAAGGAAGACAGAAAAATGCATTTTTGTTCCGCCCTAGGTTGTAGATGTATGCCCTCTATCTGGATACAATTCTTCTATTTACATTTCATAGCCTGCAGGACGGGTGCAGAAGTAAAAGTCAAAAAGTAAAGGCTCACCCAGATTGCCGAAAGGTGTCGGGACAATCCTCTTGTTTTTGTCTTTTTTTGCATTTTCAGTGTTAACCGAGGTAGTAATAACCCAGTTACTAACTGTGTGTAAAAGCATAGCAACTCATGCTATGTCTTTTGATAAACAGAATCTCCCGGCTGCAATGTGCCAGACGTCATGTGGAACTCCCTTTGTGCTCCTATTTGCCGTCTCCCGAATTGTCCTGTTTTCACGTGCGCTCCAAACATCACGTCCGTGCACTTTGGCCTCCCCCTGATTGGTGCGTCCACCGAGATTCAGGCCTTTATTTCATCATCACCCCCCACCCGCGTGAGGCCGTGTCTGCGAGACAAACCAAACAACTTCTCAGGCAAGGGAGAGAAAAAAAAAACCCACCACGAGCACATAAATCATAACCAGGTAGAGCTATTCCTAGCACTGTCCTCTCTGTCCAATGGCGAGGCCGGAGCCAGTGGGACGCGCGGCCCCCGCCGCTGGTGACTCAGCGGGGGATAATCAGTGCGGGGGCCGCCGCCTTCTCGAGGGCGAGCAAGGTGACAGAGTTTGGGGGGATGTGGGGGGTTTGTTCTCCCGCCATCAGCAGACCCAGCGTGAGGCGGGATAATCAGTGACCCACCGTGGGCCTCGAGCCTCGCCACTAACCAGCCATCATTGAGTGCAATCACGTAAAAAAGGGAGGCCCACCAGAAAGAAAAATAAATAAAAAATAGGACACAGCTGTGCCTGACTTTCTGTCTGAAAGAGACGCACCTTTGGAGGGGAAGAGAAACTTTAAAAAAATCAAAAATAAAAAAAAAAGTTTGCTGGAACTTGAAATCGCCATAATATGAATAACGTTTTCAACATAAGTGAACTCAAAGGGTTCCGCCACAGAAAAACAAGAGTAATACCTAATTAAATTATGATATAAGCAGATTAGGAACCCCCCCCCCCCAACTTGGTGAAATGATTGAGGCTATTATTCCAACTCGACACATAATATTATGAAATATTACGGACGTCGTATTTGGTCACTCACCTTGTCTTTAGCCAGCCGTTAAGCTAAATTGAATAGTATTCACGAATATATAATATAAATCAATAAATAAAGTAATATTCCATCATTTTGAGTTGAGTTTGAGTTCATTTGGCACTTGTAATCGAGGCACCACGTGGCCAGGAGATTCGTATGAATTCAAAGTGCATTTTACTTCCTCTGTCCACTTTTATTCGATTTTTTTATTTATTTTTATATCACTCCAAATGCTAATTTTCCCATAAAGAACTGCGTGGGATCATTAACACGGCGCCACGGTCCCTTTCTTCTGTCTTTTAATGTATCTAATTGCCTTCCTCTTCACAGATGAATACACAGTTAGAGCGGTTTCGTTATTATAACTGCCAAACGTACAATTACAAGTCCCATTAACGTCCCTTTGTACGTGAACACGCGTACACAAAAGACACGGGGCCCGGATGCATGAGACAAGATTGCAGGCCGTCCATCGATTGTCATGGAAACGCGGCGCAAGTCTGAAGTAGTTTCTCAGGGGTGACCAGGGGAGGGAAGACGGGGGAGTCATTGTCAATCACTCTCTAATTCAGCAGAAGATGACAGTCATTGTCCGCGCGCTTCGTATCGAGTTTCATCCCTGAAAGAGAAAGTAATTTAGCGCCTCGGCATGCTGAGGCAGACGGGTCGCCGATTTTTATTTATTTATTATTTGTAAATCCACTGCCTGTGCGGTAGGTGGGTGGCGTGGGCCATGCTGTAATTGTGTGTGTGTGTGTGTGTGTGTTGGTGCGTGCCTTGCTGGGCGTTGACTGTGTGTGCGCGCAACTCTCAGTTGCTTTGCTTTTCCGCCTGGGCCTTTTGACGCGCTGTTCTTGCGGCCTCGTGTGTGCAATTTGCCTTCCGTGAACTGATTTGCGTTCATGTTTGTGACGCGTTGGATGTCGATGAGTTCGGTCCAGAGATTCACGATGATGGATGGTGAGGATTTGCATTCTTTTCACCTTCGAATGCACACCGTGCACACACAGGGAGCACATTTGGATCTTTAAATGGCGGAAAATCAAAATGTACGTAAGTTGCAAATAGTCTCTGCCGATACATCCCATCCTGCAACAGGGTATTTTTTCACATCCGAGCTCACGAAATAAGACACACTGTGACTTGGATTCGACTCACGACCTCCCACCCGTCGCTGTGTGACTCCGCGCATCAGGGTTGAAGTGTTTCAAAGTTAAGGGCCTCTCCGCGGCGAGCGCCGCGACTTCACGTGACTTCGTCTCACCGTCGTCTTTCAGTCTGCGGTCGCCGCGGCGAGCGGCGGCCCGCCACTCAATGGAATGAGCACCTGCGGGATGGGTCGCCGCGAATCCTGCCGCGTCGTGACCTGAAACTCAATCAAGCCAGAGGGTGTGAAAGCGGCTTTTAGGAGGTGGGTGGTGGAGACGCAGTCTTTGAAAAAAGACAAAGTCCTCAAGTGTCCTCAATGAAGCAAGCGAGCAGGGACGGTGAGTGCGACGGGTCCCGGGTCACTGATCTCTAAAATCCGTTTACACCTTGAAGAAGATGGTGTGCCTTTCAGTCTTAGGGCGGGTTTGTTATTTAGAGCTCTTTGTCTTGTCTGACTTTGCGTGTGTGTGTGCGTTTGCGTCGGCGTGCGTGTGTACTTGCGGGTGCACTCACGCACACACGCACACACGCGTGCAGCGCTTTGTTCCAGGCTCCACATCCACCTGAGGAATCCTTAAAAAATTCATGTTTCGGCAACATCATAGGTTGTTGTTGTTTTTTTTCCTTTCTGTCCTTCCTGGCAAAAATGCATTTTTTTTTTGTTTTACCAGAACACAGAAATGGATTATCATCCCGCCTGGCAGCATCAATATGTCTGAGAGAGGAGGGGGGGCGGGGGGGGAACGGGGGGGGGGGGGGGGGGGGGGGGGAACAAACAAGCAAATCATCAGAATTCAGCGCGTTTCTTCAAAGACGTTTCCTCTTTTTTGCCTCGCCTCCGTTCGTGGCTGCTGGGTATTCAGACCCCAGACATCTCAACCTTCACCTTCCCCAGCAACGATTCACTCAGATATTCCGTTATTTTGATAACGCTTTGCTTGGCCCTCTCTTAGCAACAGCCGCAGGTTTGGCCGCATAAATTGGACTGATTCGATTTGGGAAACCTGCGGATTTTACAGAAAGCCATCAGGAAGAGGGGAAAAGGAAGGCTAAATGCTGACAGCGGGTCCCTGCGTGTGATCTATGAATTATGACAGGTTGGTCCTGCTCTGAATATCTGCAATCCAGGGGAGGGGGTGAAAAAAAAAAAAAAAAAAAAAGTCCCATCAGTCAAGCTAAATGATAAATTTCCCGAGTGCGGCTCACGCGCCCTCCGACGTGACCTCGTCTCGGGGGAACTCTCCAAGTTGCCGTCGATGTCTTCCCAGGATAACGGCCACGCCATTGGTCTGGCATATTCTGTCGTCGCCTGATCATCGTTTGGGAAACATAATCTCTTTATTCCGAAGGCTCCCCTTTGTAAGATATACGGTATGTCACCCGTGCTGCCTCCCTGCGAAGTACAGCGCATCCTTGGACAATGGCTCCGTCTGACAGCAGAGATAAGACTCCTCGAGGTCGGGTCGCCTTTGTATCAGGACGAGCCAGTAAGGCGACGTCTGCGGTGTCTCTCTTGGACAAAAGAGGGGAAGAGGGACCGGGGCTGCGTTTGCATCGTTTATAATCGGCCAAGCAAAGTCTTTAAACGTGCTCACGATGTCCCACGTGGCAGGAAATGGGCATTTCAAAGATCCGACGCCGCAAATATTCGAAATCCAACATTTCTTCCGGCGAAAAAGTAGCAACAGCTGCGACTGGAATTCATTTCTTCTTTTACTTGACATTTGAGACACGAAGAAGATTGATACCACCCCCGCATCTCTCCGGTAAATGTGAAGCAACCGCCGCAGCCGGCAATTAGTTTAACATTCACTTACCATAAAGACAAAAGGGAGCCGCAAGAATTAAATGTGGAACGGGAGGCGTATTTTTCCTGCCTCGCTGTCCGTCCACTTTCTGACACGTCCTCTGGACCGCGCGCGCGCACGCACACACACACACACACACACACACACACACACACACACACACACACAAGAGCAAGAGACCAACAGGACCTACACCTCCAGGGGGGCTCAGGCTGTACCAAAGCAAACCAATAGCCCAGAGTGACAGAAAATAAACGAAAACAGGAATTGAAAACAACCAATTGAAAAAAAACAGCGCAGAGCAGGCCGCGGTCCGATGCTCTGACTCATGAGCGGGCCTGCGTTTCTGTAGCACCGCTCTTTTTCCAGGCTGTGATCTGTTTGGTCAATCCGCCCGAAATACGTGTAACTAGGGCGAGTTGGCGCCCGTGAAGTCAGGGAAGCTCCGCACCTGACGGCATTATTTTGTAGGTACGGAATAATGAATCGCTGGTGGCATGGCCTGCCTTGAATAAGGATTTAGGTTTTGTTCCAGCCAAGTCACAATATATTATAATGCTGCTCTTAAAAGGGCTTACGTGTGCCACAAATATCCCTTTTGTTTGTTGAATGTATTATTGGTCCAACTGTTCAACTGCAGATACATTTCCCATTTTGCACGTCCAATTGACCGGCGACACATTGTCTCTAGACACCGAAGGCTACTTTGGTCACTGAATCGCTTTGAAATGTAGCCAACCCACTTTTTAATAATTTTTTTTTGAATGTTCTATATGTAATAAAATGACATTCTTCTATAAGAGGATGCATTTGAACCTTTCAGAAGCTTTTGGTGTGTCCCTACATGGTAAGAAGTAGTCGTGTCGCCAGCACAAGCCCCTCTGCATACGATAGAATTACCCTGGCTGCGGTACGAGGCTGCACAGGCATGGTTTTTAAGACGCTCCCCTGGCCGTAGGCCGGACCGCCGGCGTGGGACCGTCTCTCCTCTGGGGGAAGAAGCCGAGGCAGAGGGTGAAGCGACGGCTTTATCATTCCCCCCACGTTCCTCAGATTCCCAGCCCCTCGCGGATCAATAGTGGTCTTTGAGCAAAAACAGAGGGGCCCCCGTTGTGGACGAATTCGCGGCCACCGCGGGCTCAGCGACACCGTGACGGATCCGTCCCGGCGCCGCTTCTCCCATTAGTCGGCCGCCGTGGGCTGAAAACGCAGTCCCGAGATCCCCGAATGGGAATTTAATGCGCTTCGATGTACCTGCAGCCAAATAGAAAGAAGAAAAAAAACGGCCTCTGTGTTTTTTTGTTTTTTTTTCCCCCTCTTCCTCCCCCACAGATGATGACTCACGGTGGATATTAGATCTCCGCAGTCAGCGGGACCAACTTGTATCAGAGGCAGAGTTCTCTTTGAGTGTGGGGAAGCGGCTCTAAATTGGAATCGGGGCGTTGAGGGCATGCGGGCCGCCGATGGGCATAAAGCTTTGATGGATGGATTGTTTTTTTGTTTTTTTTTACTGAGTAGAAGGCGTGGAGCAGTGTGTGTGTGTGTGTGTGTGTGTGTGCGTTTGGTGGTGCACGCTTACGTATTACTTCAGGTGTGCGTGGATATTAACTCGGCCATGTTTGTTTCCTCGCCCTCGTCATGACCTCTGCAACGCTATTGAAAAAAGTGATGTAAAAATCAACTTTCTATTACAAATATACATTTCATTTACACTTATTGTAGCTACCGTTATTCGTTCAGTTAAGCCAACATTAAGCCTATGGATAAATACATGATCCTGTGTAGCCCAAAGTCTATGCTTGTGCGCGTCCCCTGGAAGAGTCGGCCTGACCGACGTCTCCTTTGATCCGATGACTCGCTCCATTTGACTTTCCGATCTCAGAGTCCTCCTTCTCAACGGTGCATTAAATACCGCTAAATATTTTACCAGCGTCCGGCGGTTTTCCACATCCACAGGAGGAAAGTAAACAGTGTTTGTAGTGCTAAACACTTTTTGCTGAGAGGATCAGCACGGCCAGAGGAGGATTCTTTCCCCCGTCTGCGGGTTCTCAGCCCTTGGTGCTTGTCCGGGGTAATCGACTCGTCTCAGCAGGCCGGGCAAAATGAACGCCACGTGCTCCCCGCCCCTCGCTTTATCGGCACTTCCAGTAGTTGTTTCCGGAAGGGTTCTCCTTCTTTGATTATAGCAGTGCGGTCGGCCAAAGCATCGATGTTAGAGCATGCAGGCCGTGCCCCCCCTACCCTTTTTTTTCTTGTATAAATCAAGACACAAAACCTATGACCCTGCGGATACACAAACTCCAGGGGGGGGTTGGAGTTTGTGTACCCCCATCCTTTCCTCCAAGGTGTTGGGATCTCACTCCGGCTCTGTGCGTGTGGCGGGGGGGGGGGCGTTTCTTTATTTGCAGCCTCTTGAAAACTCTGGGAAACCGCCATTGTCTTTTATTTAAATTAACAGAAAAAAATCTTCCTTCCAAACACGTTGTGATCATGTCAGAATACATTCCATCCTACTTTTTTGCCAGGCGTCTCACTCACTCACCGCAGCTGAAAAGGCAAAGAAACGAGGGACACTGCTGGAAAATTGCCCGCAAATTAGGCTTTAACATACAAGTAAACACAGCGCTGTCAAGCGCGTTGACAGGTGATCTTTTTCGTTAGAGGCGGGCAAAAATAGTACATCCGAAACGATGTGAATCATCAGTTCTGCGAAATAATTCAAAAGCACCTTCTACTCAAAGTGATCAAATGAGTCATATTTTCCTGGACAGCTATTAAACCTGAAAAAAAAAAAAAAGTTGTCGTGAGTTGTGCATCCAATGTAGAACAAAATATATAAAAAATATAAAACCAAAAATATAGCCAATGTATAAACAGACAAAAATTTTTTTTTTTTTCTCTTCTGTATCCCTCCTCTTCCTTTTTCTGTGTTTTTTTTCCGACCACGGTGGACTAATGCGATTTCTTGCGGTGAGACGCGCCCAGCATGTTTTCTAAATCGCAGAGGGGTTCCAGGTAGTTGTGCCTATTAACCGACGGTCGGCCTAATTGTCTGAGCGGGCCTCCCTGCGGCAGGGCGAGAGCTCCAGCTCGGCGGGGCGGGGGGGTGTTGGGTTGCGGACTGGAAGGAGGCGATTGGAATCGTGTACCGCTTCTAAATCGTGTCATCAGTCTGGCGAGATGAGGGAAGTTTGTCAGCGCGCAACTCTGCACAACTTGGAAATTTGACGCACAACTGAATACCACAACCGTCGTTTGTCGCCGGGATTCTTTTTTCAACACTCTGTTGCCACCCCCTTAAAGATCCATCAACTCCTTTCTTTCATCTCTCTTCAAAAGTCGGTAAAGGTTTAGCTTATGAAAGATTTCTTTATTTCCCTTTTGCTCCTTTTTTATTGCTCTAGTTTAAAGTTGGTGATGCCATGCGGGGGGGGGGGGGGGGGGGGGCAAATGAATAATGGGGGGGGGGGGGGGGGGGGTGACAAATGAATAGGTGTATCAACTTTGGACGTGCATAGCCCGGACTCTCGGGTGAGATGACTCACTGTAGGACCTGTGACGCTGGTCTGGGTTCTGCTGCCTTTACATATGGTTTGATGCGTTTCCCCATCAATAACGTATAGCCCACACCCAACACGAGACCCCTTGAACGAGAGCTGCAGAACCAAATTGAGTTTTGAGTATGACTTGTTACATATATCAGGTTGTGATTACAGAATGATGAGTCACCGCGGGCCCGTCCCTCTCATTTATCTATTCTCCACATGTCTGAGTACCACCTTTCTTATCCCCCCGAACGCCCCCCCTCTCTCTTCTGAAACTCACTCCCTTCCTCATCCCATGTCAGTGGGTCTTTGGTCATGCTGCTCTGTGTGCGTGTTTGTTTGTGCTTGTGTGTGGTGTGGGTTTCAGTTCTTGTTAGCAGCAGCGGGGGGTGTCACTGGACTGAACAGAATCTTAATTTCAACTGCTCCATGTGTGTTTTTTGATTTGTGCGTAACTCCCTCCACATCGGAGGCCTTCAGGTTGCTGAGTGAGCAAGGAGTGAATGGAGTACGGGTGGAGGCAGTGTGATGGTGGAGGCAGGGTGGTGGGTGGTCAGGGGGTGGGGGGGGGGGGGGGGGGGGAG
>JAFBJU010000129.1:390417-403140 GCA_016785305.1 Colistium nudipinnis
GGGGGGGGGGGGGGGGGGGGGGGGGGGGGGGGGGGGGGGGGGGGGGGGGGGGGTCGCTCTATTGGCTCCGCACAATCAGAGTGGTGCCTGGTTTTAATGAGGAGCCTGTTTATTAAGTCCACTCAGGGAGGGCTGTGTGAGTGCTTAGCATTTGCTCTCTAATTAGGAAAGCTAAACAGTCCCTATTTCTGAGGATCAACCATGGGGGGTTGGGGGGGGTTTGGTAACTCAGCATAGCTGTGCATGAGCAAGAATTCCGGGGCCAAATACTGTTGGGGGGAAGTGTCTGTGTGTCTGTGTGTGTGTTTTAAACAATTATTTAACATTTTTTGAGAAAATAATTAATTTCCACAGTTACAGCAAAGCAAAGGTTGAGCAGACCAATCACGTGCAGAGCGCTGGCAGGTTATGCGAGCGGGAGTTCATCAAACGAGTGGGCCAAGTTATTGCAAGGAGTCCACCTAGTGGTGTTCAACCGAACTGCAGCGAGGCCTCACTTCATTTCTTCATTTCTTTGCTTTTTTTTCTCCAAATTGCAGCAACCGATTTTTTTGGCACTCTCAACCAATCCACAACCGCCAAGTCGGTCTGCCTTTCCTTAGTGCGTGTGAGTGTGTGCGCGTGTGTGTGTGTGTGTGTGTGTGTGTGTGTGGGTGGGAAACGCATTTCCCAGGGCCTGTGTGCGTGCGCCAGCTCGGACATGATGAGGATGTTGACAGGGAAAACAACACCATTCTGCCACAGCTCCTCGTATCCACACAACAAATGGCTCCCTGATTACCCGAGCTCCCACGACGCGCAGATTGCTGTGTAAAAGCCGAGACGCGCGCTCTTTAGATTAGGAGCGTGATCATATTTTCACCACTCAATTTCAGGGGGAGAAAGGGGGCTTGTGGTGGGCGGAGAGAAAAATGCATCTGGGCGTGTGTGTGCGCGTTGTCTTTGTCTGCTTCCATTTAACCCCGCGCTTAAGTGGGCCAGCGCCGATACTGTCGCCGGTTCAATACAGACGAGGTTGACGAGAGTTGTTTGGTTTTGGGAGTTGCCGACAAGTGCTGCTTTCGTCGTCATTTATTAATGCATTTTTTTTTTTTTTTTTTTACATTTTCCAAAACGTAGCCTCAACCAACCCTCAATGACAAACTTTGCAAACATGGATTTTTTTCTCCTGTAAGAGGTGGAAAACAGATTTTTTTTTGTTTTGCTTTTGATTAGAAAACTTAGATAAACACTTCCGAGCACAAGGTTTGTAAACAGGCAAATTGTTTGGAGCTCTCGGGTGTAAACGGCAGTTCCGGTAAAGGGCTAAAATATCATGCTCATGCCATACTGTGCACGGTATGTCATATGATTATACAGACTACTACAACCTGTGAATTGTGTCTTTGCGGTGACTTTTTGTTTGCCTACGTGACCATTGCAACCCCTTCAATGAGAAACCCTTGTGTCGTGTAGAACATTTCCATTTATTATTCAGCAAATAAACCTGCAATATTTACAGTTTCATGGCAGGACTTGTAGTGTTTGGGTAGATTGCAGACAGGAAGTTGAGGAGCACACTGGGATACTTACAATAATAAGACCTTGTGAAATCTTTTGAGCTTCATCAGAGCTTCGTAACGGGGGCACACCGCAATGACCCACGTGGGCAATCGCCAACCTTCCGTCGCCGTCTGTTGTGACACTAATTGCCTCAAGTAACATATTGTCATATTGACTGCATCCGCTGTACATTCCCATTTGACTCGCAATTGCATTTATACTATGCGCTCTCTAATGTGGATTTGCAGACTACTCCAAAGAGATTCAGACCTGTCTCTTTCAGCGATGATAATATTACCACAGTCCCAGTCTGGCCCTCCCTCCCCTCTCTCTTGTCATGTGCCTCCCTTATCTGTCTCTCTCATCCTCTCCATCCCTCCCTCCCTCCCTCGCCCCCGCCCCCCCACCCCCTTGCTTCGTCTCAAACGCTTCAACTTGTATCTGTCTTAAGTGTCTGTCATTTCTCTCTCTCTCCTCCCTCGCCACCTCTTGCATCCTCCTCCTCTTCCTCCTCCTCCTCCCCCCTCTTTCCCAGACAGTCGACTGGTGTGGTGACACCAGACTGTGTGTATTTTTAGCCCTGACACCGATGGGGCCGTGGCAGCGTGTCAGAGACCAGTATGTTCTTTATGTCACTTGTCAGGCCCGTATCCACAAGACCAAACAGAATCCCACTCAGAGGGGGCTAGGGACCCCCCCCCCTCTCCCTTCGTTCTTCAAATTATTATTATAATTTTTTAGGCATGTGGCCAATGGTGCAAATGGACAGAGGCGTGAAGGAGACGCACGCAGTTTGCCGCATCAGCTTCTCTGCGGGGGCCGTATCCGAACCTGCGACAAAGTGGAGGTGAACTCACAGGTCATTCCTCTGCAGGCCCCAAAAGAAGAGAAAAAAAAAGGTTCATCACAAATGCCAGTTCCCACCAGAGAGTCCACGTTAGTCTGGACTCATCATAAAAAAAAATCCACATATATTTGAAGGTCTGTTAACCTTTACATTCAGGATGCCCTTTAGTGAAACAAAATTCATTATTATCATTAATTAGAGAGGGAGAAGGGTATGCCAACGAGCTGTTCCATTACTCTCTGGTAGAAACAAGGATCGATCAATTTCAAAAAAAGGTGCTGTGGGAGGGCAACGCGGCACAGCGAGGAGCTCTATTGAAGCCCGAAGGTCTCCTTCTGATTGCTGTCTCATTGAGGACTCTCATTTCCATTCCTCGTCCCTCAAGGCAAGGTAATACAGTCCCGAGGTGGGTGTGTGAGAAAAGGGCTCCACGCTTTGTGCCGCATGCGTGGCCTTCACGTGCGGGCCGGTCAATTGAAATGGAAATGACGGGCAGCCGAAGTTCTTTTCGATGAAGGGACATAATGGAAGACACTTGACTCAGCAAGGTATACACAAAAAAACAAGAGCGAGAGTGATGATTGCAGCAGCCCCCGGCGCTTCGACGCGCCTTTTTGTCAGCTTCGTTCACCGTTTGCAAAACAGGGTCACACAAGTCGACGCACCTAAGTACATCAAGTCACCACGGGTGTCCAAAAACACCCTGGCCTGGCACTCTTGGATGTCATCTTGAAAAAGCATTAGACATAAGAGAAAATCACTATCATCCGAAAAAAAAGCCCAACATATTTAGACTGTAAAATGTGAAAAGTCTTGGATTATTAATATCGTCTCACCCACTTTCAGCTTTTGGCTGGCAAAGTTGTCACAAAGTTGGCCCACAGATCTTGTGCGTAAAAAAACACGCCTGCGCTCTGGCGGGACGAGAGTAATGTATCCGGTACATAATGAAGATTAATTCGGACTTGGGTTTTGATGACGCGTCTCGAGCAGAGTCTTTTTTTTTGTAGGCCAGAGAGAACCAGAATGAGACACAGGGAACAAGGGGGAAATGAGAGAAGCAATTGAGGCGTCTTAACAGAGGGAGAAGAGTAAAGGCCGTCATCCCGCCGCATTCCCTTTGAACGTCTTCCTGCCACAACATTGTGCTCTGCTTTTTTTTTTACTTGCGCCGCGCACAGGGCATTGAAAGTTTGAGAGATTAGGGGCCTGGTGCGGCTTCCATCCCTCGATAAGTAGAGATGTGGAAAATCAGCGGCGGGCTCGGCATGTTGCCAATCAATACCGGCCCTGTGTTTCCACCACCGTCCACCATTTTTCGTAGAAGTTCCCGAGAGTTGGCACGCGCCTTTTTCAGGGCAGCCGCATGTGTGTACCCTTTAATCCTAAATCCAGGCTTGCATGTTTTATTTAGAGGTCAGGTGACTTTGGTGCGTTCACAGTTCACACTTTAAACTTTCATGCACAGAGTTTACTGTGTTTTCCGAGGATTAAAAAGGTCCTTTGTTGGTGAACATGTAAACCAACAGGTTTGCTAACATGTTATTGTTAATGTGAACACTTTCTGCAGAAATAGCACTAATTGGACCATAATAGGTTGAGGTTCAAGATGACGAAAAACATTTTTTCGTTTTTTTCCCCTCTATTTTCATTCAATTCAATACATTATTTATATTCTCATACCGTCCCTATGAAGTAATATGTAAAAATGTATATATTTTTTCCAGTGGGCAGTGTAGTTATTACCTCCTCCTCGCCAGCAGGTGGCAGCAGCATCGTGCTTACGTTAGCTAGACGAGGAAGAGCAGCATTTGCAGAGGTACCCGTGTATGCGTGTGTCGGTTATGTCGTGTTGTTTTTAACAAGACCTTCGTCTTTGTCTCAATATGTAACGTTTTTCACCGTGACTGTGTGTTTAGTACGTTCGCAACGCAAATCGTCCGTGTCGGTGTTATCCGCTAGCTTCAGCGATGTAGCTAAAGCTAGCTGGAGGCTGCAGCTTGTGTGTGGGTGTGTGTGTGTATGTGTGTGTGTAGCTACAGACAAGGCTGCCTGCGTCATAGGTTATAAATCTGTATTATATCCCGTGTTATTAAATCGATAGCTCACTATTCTTAGCCTCACTTCGATTTCACTCAGCCAATCGTGTCTCCTGTGCCTCATCTCTCAGTGGATCGGTGTTAAATCCTTGTGTGTGTTTTATTTATTTATTTTTGATTGTTTTATCATCTCGCCCTGGTCCACAGTGAAGCTGTGATCATGGACACGCGAGCCTTGAGGAATCCATATCCTGACTATGATGGGAGCCCCGCGTGCACCATGGCGCTGTTCGACTATCAGGGGAAGGTAATATGTGATTTAGTGTGAAGCTGGTTCAGGTTGTAAAGTGTTTTTTTTTCCTTCTTAGGCCTTGTCATTTCAGATGGGATGCTGGCCTTTTGTGCCCAATCGGTGTTTTTCCCACAAATATAAAAAAAAAAACAAGAATCTTGAGGGGGAGTATTTACATTTATTATCTCCCCCCTCAGATCACATCAGATTTTGCCCAGAGGCTGAGCAGCAAGGTGGGCGAGCTTCTGGCCGTCATGGAGAACGGGCTGAAGTCTGCAGATCCCAGAGACTGCACAGGTTACACCGGCTGGGCAGGTGACAACACAACTCTTTTTTTTTTCATGGGCAACAACCTTTGCCCCCATAGAGAGGATCTGCATTGATTTGATTGTATAATTATAAAGTTGGTGTGAAGAAGTGATGCTGCACAACTTGCACTCATGACTTTATTAGTTTAGTCGGCAACATTGAATAACTGCTATTTTTAATTCCACTCATATTTGTGCAGAACCAGAGCGTTCAGTCACGTAATCAGTTCACGAACACAAATCCAGATAATATTCACACTTCGGGAGCCAAAACTGGAAATAGGCTTATTTTGGATTCATGCTCTGTGTCAATCATAGAATGTTTCAGTTTCAATCCGTGGGTTTCATACTTACACATTACAAGAATTTGACCATGTTGATATTGCATGTTGCCGAGTGTGCCATTCACATTTTCAAAACACAATTTTTCTTCTCTCCATCCACAGGCATAGCGCTACTCTACCTGCACCTTCACAACGTGTTCAACGAGGCTTCCTTCCTCCAGAGAGCCCTGGAGTACGTCAGCCGCAGCCTGAAGTGTCTGACCCGGCGCCACGACGTCACCTTCCTGTGCGGCGACGCGGGGCCGCTGGCCGTGGCCGCCGTGGTTTACCATCGCCTGCAGAGGGGACACGAGACGGACGAGTGCATCAACAGGTCAGTCCAAAACGTTTGATTGGATAATAATCTTTTACAAGTCTTCTGTTTCACTCCCCCCCCCCCCCCCACGCACACACACAAGAAATGTGTGAACTGTTGCGTATGTTACATATGTAGTCTATGTATTGGTGGTGTGTAATCGTGTGTCATAATTATTAGTTATTTAGTATTGTTATATTTTGCAGGCAATGCAACTTATTTTGATGAATGTGCCTTCTTTTAAAAGCTCTCCGAAATTAGACTCCGACAAATACATGATTGTAAAATGCAATTAATGCATATGTAATTGGGGGGGAGGAAACACATTTTTCAGATTAGATGATCCAGATCCGTTACGCCTATAAACAGTGGGTTCAGTATTACTCGGGATTGGGCTCATTTCACAGCTGAAGCTGCAACCGTTATCATATTTATTACGCAATTAACTGAACACTGGAGAAAGTTCATTCGGTTCGTTGGCGCAACTCATGAGTTTTGTTGTGTTTTTTTCTTTTTGTGTTTTTTTTTGTTTTTTTTTTAATTTATTTTTATTCAGACTCCTGCAGGATCACCAGAGGGTGGTGGAGGGAACGGGCGGCCTGCCAGATGAGCTGCTTTACGGCCGTACGGGCTACCTCTACTCCCTGGTCTTTATCAACCAGCAGCTGGGGCAAGAACGGATACCGCTGCAGTACATCCAGCAGGTCTGAGACGAGATTTGATTGGAGCTCTTGAGCCCGAACTACACAGCATTTGTGAGCATGGAAAACACGTACGACGCATTCACTGAGGCTTCCCCGGTTCTAATCCCGCTTCTCGGATTTCTAGGTCACTCCCCTTGACAATTTCGGTTTGCAGCGAGGCCCTTAATTGCTCGGGTTTTCGCACGTGTCCTCCATCGATTTGTTTCACTTGGACATTGTGTTTGCTGACAGCTCGGTTGCGTTGTTCTCCGTCCTCAGGTCAGCGAGGCCGTGCTGGTGTCGGGCGAGCACCTCAGCAGGAAGTTCCGGCTCCAGAACCAGAGCCCTCTGATGTACGAGTGGTACCAGGAGCAGTATGTCGGCGCCGCCCACGGACTAGCTGGCATCTACTACTTCCTCATGCAGGTAAAGTCTTTCCAAGCAGCATGTGATCTGTCCTGATCCGAAGATAAAGAGAAGCCATTGCGGCTATTTTATAGCAAAATTCTCATTCATAAAAAACTGAAATACCCTATGATTCTATGGGTAAATTAATAATACACACACTTATGCCTTTAAATGTATTGCTTGGCTGCATCCTTTTCATGTTGTCGAGAGCTGCAACAAACCATTATTAATATTAGAATTAAATAATTTTTTCGGATTATTTGTGACACCGTGAGCCCTCCAAAGTGCCCGCAACAAGTTGCCAGTGCTCAAAAAATACCAAATTTTGCGAAATCGAATGATCCAAAGGCAGAAACCCAGATCTTGATTCCACGCGTAACTCTAATCTCCTCCTCCTCCTCCTCCTCCCTCTCAGCCGGGCCTCGTCTCAGTTGACGAGTACGTGCACCGGCTGGTGAAGCCCAGTGTGGACCACGTCTGCCGCCTCAGGCTCCCCACGGGAAACTACCCTCCGTGCATCGGCGACGACCGGGACCTGCTGGTGCACTGGTGCCACGGCTCGCCCGGCGTGGTCTACATGCTCCTGCAGGCGTACAAGGTGAGCGCGGAGGCAACGTTTCAATCGCCGGTGTTACAGAGCCTCGCAGGCGTTCGTTCACAGAATCGCAGCGCCATCTTGTGTTCACGTTTAGGTTTTTTCAAACTGTCGACGTTACTGCGAAAAAGCTTCACTAAAAAAAATAAATGGGAACATATCATTCATTCAGAATACTTTTTTGTTTGATCATAGATGATTTGATCTCATCTTGCTCTCCGCATTTAGTCATAATACCAACCTCTGCTGCTCTGTGTCGTCCCCGGTTCCAGGCGTTTGGCGTGGCTCAGTACCTAGAGGAGGCCCTGCTGTGCGGAGAGGTGGTGTGGCGTTGGGGCTTGCTGAAGAAGGGCTACGGGCTGTGTCACGGCGCGGCCGGCAACGCCTACACCTTCCTGGCCCTCTACCGGCAGACGCGGGACCCCAAGCACCTTTACAGAGCCTGCATGGTGAGGGCACATGCCATGAATATATATGTGTAATGTATAACATTAAAAAAAAAGGAAGTGCAGCTGCCGTTTGAGTCATCGAACATTGACAAACGTTAATTTTAGTGCTCAAGTGATTGCAGGAGCCGCGATGTCCGTGAGAGGCGGAGGGCCTTCTGCGTTTACCGAACGTATGCGGGTAGCTGTCGCCGCAAAAACCGAGTGGGCGTCTGCGAGCTATCTGCGGATGCGCTCCAGGTGGCACGGGTCCCGCGTGCGTGCGTGCGTGCGTTAATACAGTTCTACACGTAGAGGACGGAAATAGACCCCTTCAGATGTCTCGCCCTAAGCTCTGTTCGACAGAGGGACATTGTGTTCCTAATCTGATACCTCGACGGAGGCTGGGAGTTCACTGAGCGGTGCACAGGTTTGAGCGCAGTTGTTGACACCGCTCGTTATTCTCCCGAGACGCTGCAGCTATACGGTGCTCTGTTGCGACACTGCGAGAATTTCATTATGACTCTGCCTCTGTCTCTCTCCCACTCTCTCTGTCTCTCTGAACTGTCTCTGCAGTTTGCTGACTGGTGTATGAACTACGGCAAACACGGATGCCGAACCCCCGATACCCCTTTCTCCCTCTTCGAAGGTAAAAAAAAAAAAAAAAACGAACAAAAACAAGCGGTTTATGAGCAATTGAGTCTATCAAGCAGGGGTGTCAACCGCGTTTTTGTTCAGGGGGCAAAAAAAAAAAAACGAACAAACAAACAAGCGGTTTATGAGCAATTGAGTCTATCAAGCAGGGGTGTCAACCGCGTTTTTGTTCAGGGGGCACATACTGCCCGATTTGATCCAAAACGGCCCAAACCAGTTAAATCATAGCGTTATAACCTACAGCAACTCCCAAGTTTTTCCCCCTTTGGTTTAGTGCAAAAAAAAATACAAGTACATTCTGAAACAGTTGACATTTGATGAACACTCTTTTTACAAAACATTATGAACAACACCATTTTTTTTTTTTAATAAGGGAAATGAGTCATTTTTGCACTGGATTGGATCCTCTGGGCGGCATGTTTGACACCCCTGGTATGATGGATGCATTTGTGTGGGTGAACTGTGGGAACATTATTTCTCCTGTACCCAACGATTATAAATGGTTGGACAGTTGCGTAATAATGCTCACATTGCTTAAAGAGCAATGGAAATGTGTGAAATGAGATCTTGTCCAAGTTAAGTCCTTATGTCATTACCATATTATATATTCTTTTTCTTTCTGGAGTTGTTTTTTATATATATATATATATCATTGTCACCGTGAAGTAACGGTGTCACTTAACTGTCGGCAGGCATGGCGGGCACCATCTATTTCCTGGCCGACATCCTGCAACCAATGAAGGCCAGATTCCCGGCCTTTGAGGTGTGAAAACGTCTCCGCCGGTCGCGCCCGCCCTCTCCCCGGCCCCCACAACCACACTGCCCCCCCCCCCCCTCCCCCCCTCCCAAAAAAAAGAAAAGAAAAAAACGTCACGACGAGAGGAAGGATCCGCCCTCCTGCTGTCTCTCACGCTCCTGCACGGAAACACTACTTCATCCATCTCGGTAAATAACATTCAGGGGCTCGAACATGTCCCGTAGAAAATCAATGGCTGACTTTTGACACCTGCTTCAGACGTTGTGTCATGTTTCTGCTGCTCCTATCTATTAACAGGATAAACCCCCTTATGTTCCCATCTCGGCTCGTAATTATCCCCCTGGATGTGCGAAAGGTGAGAGCTTCTCTGGCTGTCTTTGGGTTCCCTTCATGTGTTGAGATTTTACTTATTTAACTATCCTTTTGACTCCCCTGTGACATCCTCTAAGGCTTCAGTGAAAAGTAAGGACGTTTGTTTTCGATTCAAATTGGAATTGTGGTAAAGAAAAACGATAAATGATTATTTGTTAACGCTTAAAGAGGCTTTGTGTTTATCTGATTCTGGACTTCTTCTGTTAAAAAAAAAGGCTTTAGTTCTGAAACCTCAGCAGTAAAGTTGGTGACACCCCACTTTATATACACGATACAGCTGGGTCATGTATTTAGGAGTGTAATCTGCGGCCTGTCATTCGCACTGTCGGCGCCGATAAATTGTATAATTATGCAGCAGCAAAAAAAAGCCACAGAGAGGCAGCAGAGAGCTGACGGCTTGTTAATAAAACACCTGACTCCCGACCTCCACCTGCCAAATGTAGTTCATTCATAGGCGGGGAGTGACGCTTACCTTGGAACGTGATTTCTTCCAGAGCAGCCCCTGCGGGAGTCCGATTTGAAATGTAATCGAGTTCGTCAATCATACTCGGAGAAGGTGTTGTATACAGCATATAAAAAAAATCCCGCACTGTTTTCGGAATAATAAGTATTTATCTGGCACCTTTCACACAAGAATTGCAAACCCCCTTCCTCCACGGGCCGCTTGGCTCAGCTGCTCCGGTCTCCCATTCCAAATAAGGCTCATGTAACACTCGTGTAAAACCAGTGCGGCGACACAATGCCTCCGCTCTTTATTTAAAGCCCCCAGCCCCTGCTCCTTTACGACCTGGGATATTGCCAGGGGTGAAAGGGGAGCGTTGGGTGGGAGGTGGTCAAGGGGTGCCAGAGGGTCTTGTTTTTCTCCCCCCCCCCACCCCTCCCTCCCTCTCTCTCCTCCCCCCTCTCCACCTCAACAGAGTCAGCCCAGCGTAGGGGAAACCAAACACCTCCAGCGCGGACGGGAGTAAAAATAGTGCTCATCTGTCCCGGGGTGTGGTCTCCCCTGATTTGTGTCTTTCCTACTCGCCCCTACCAAAGTCCTCCAGCTCTTCATTAGACCATTCTGTATTACAGTCTGGCTCCCACCAGCTACTCCCATGAATTATCTAATCCCGTGCGCGCTGTCACCCTGTTGTTTGCATTTCTTGCGCTTGCCCCCCCCCCCTTTTTTTTTCTCTTTTTTTTTTTTTAAGCTGCGTCTTAAAGGATAGAGACTTGTGAAGGATACCGCTGAGCAAATATTCCATCGGTCAAGTTTCACCGCTCGACATTTAATCACTTAGATTCCTGATGATTATGGAAATCCTAAAACTTTTTTAGAGTCAGGCTTTTGACCTCCGGGAACCAAGAATACTGATCATCACAGTTTTCAGTATCGAGGTCTTACATTCAGCTCAAAGGTTATATAGATAAAATAACTATTACAAAACATTAAATACTCACACAAATGAATGAATGATTAGTGACATAATAGTCTCACTTTGACCAGCACTATTCATGCCTTTAACTAACTATTAATGTATAAATACGTTCAATAAGATCATTTATAAGAATCTTTAACGACGTGTCAGTGGGAAGCGGCGAACTGGATACTCGGGATTCCCGCCGCGTATCCGCTGCACTAAAACCTTCACGGGACCCGGTGCGCGGATTAGAGAATACGCGCAGTTTTACGGCAGCTTTCGAAAACAATTGCGAAGAGTGACATCGACAAGACCTGCAGCGAGAATGTTGAGCGCAGCTAGGGATTGTTCAGGTGCAAAAAAAAAAAAAGCTCAAATGTGCAGGCCAAAGGCTGTTGCGCCACTTGCCCAGCGGCTTGTGGCTTTTTCTGGAGCTTTCAGCTATTCGGAATGGAAAGCTCTAGAAAAAAGGCGGTAGGTTCTGTTGCGATCCGACTTTTGCCTCCCTCAAGAAAAACACTTTACTACAATTATTTTGTTCACATGCACCGTGATTTCCACATTACCCACAGCAAGACCATAATGACAAAAAACACACTTTTAATAATTAAAATAACTATATTGTAGAAATGTTTTTTTGGATCATACCAAGTTCGACTCCAAAAAACATTCCTATAATGTTCTGCAGATAATCTGGTGTATGTTATCCTAAGATTTAAAAGCACATTTTATGAAACTGAATAATTTAAATCTCCGTTTTTAAGTTCTCTCTGTCCCTCTCTCTCTTCTCTTCTAAGTACTTCTCTTTTTCTTTTTTTAAACCCTGTGTGGATGGAAACAGTTTTTTTCCAATGGTTTTTGCTTAAGCTGCTATTTCACCATAAGAGGAGGAGCAGTGTCCCTGTTATAAAAATACCACCTTGTAAATGAGCTCCCTGAGCCTGGCTCTTAGGTATCGTGACTTTCTCCACCTGTACGCCAACACGCACATCTCTTCCAAAAGACAACTTTTTTTTTTGTTATGTGGATGAAAAGATTTGATTACAAAAATAAATAAATAAATTAATTCACTTTAAACGTTTAAAATTCAAAGTTCAAAATCTTGAGATACAGGAGTTGAGCCTTGACACATTTTTTTGGCCCCCCTAAAAATAGCCCTGTCCCCTTCTAAAGGCCGACTCCCACGTCTCCGAGGGCTCACGGCTCTTCTCTCCCGTTTGCCCTAAGAAAGCTAAAGATGTTCCAGTGTGTCATCTGATCCGCCTCATTGGCATACGTGACATCACACGCCCGGGGGCATATAAGAATGGGCTCTGACCGTGGCCCAGGACCACTCTGTCTTGGGACTTGTGCTTCTCATCTCCTTTCTTTTCCGTTCCTCCAGCTCCTTCTCTCCGAAATGGTGTGTACAAAATTGTTTTTCTGGACCTTTTCGGGTGGGGTCGATACCTGTGGAGTTATGTTTTTTGTTTTTTTTCCTCCAACCTGGGGTTGATTAATTTCTTTGTGGCGTGGGTTTGGATCCCAAATTTCCTAAAATTAACCCGAAAGCTGGGACTTAATTGGCATCACTGAAACCGTACTAGGGATGAAGTATCCAGACTCTGCAAAGCTTGTCTTAATAAATTGTAAAAAAAAAAAAAAAAACTTGTGAAGATTTCAGGGCTAAGAGTTGTTACATTTGGCCCAGGATCAATGCCTTGATATACAGCTACATTTCTTTTCTTACATGTCTGTGTAGGCTTTTGTAAAAAAAAAT
>JAFBJU010000129.1:403193-431277 GCA_016785305.1 Colistium nudipinnis
GACCATAATATATATATGTATATATATATACATATATATATATAATTTGTGCAGAATTCGCTAAATTAAAAAAGTTTTTGATTCATGAAAAACATGAAATCTTACATAAGCTGTACTTCATCTGTTATATCTCGAAACTCATCATCCATTTGTTTCTGTCCATTTCTCTGTGTTCTGTGTGTTAATGTGTGTGTGTGTGTGGGTGCGTATCTATTTTGTGTGCGTCTGTGTGTTTCTATGCGTGTTTCTCTGTGACAGGCTGAGTTCACACCGGACCAGATTGAGGGTAAGTGAAGAAACGGCAAGATTCCTCCTCATCCTTTACATAGAACGCGTGAAAAGCAATTGTGACACTCTCCGCCGTCTCGTCGTCATGCCGACGTGACGTTTCCTCGCAACTTCACCATCGGGAGATGAGCATGTCCTCCAATTTAGCCCCGCTGCTTAGGCTGTCATTTTTTTTTTAGAGCGAGGGATTATTTTGTTTTATTTATTTTTATTTTTTGCAGTGATTGTCACTGAACAAGCTGTCACAGTAGCTGCGGGGTCGTTTAGCTGAACCTTTAGTGCAGACGAACCGCAAAAACGCGGTGAGTAACTCCCGTCGTGGTCATTCCGCGGACGTGTCCACCTGTCGCGGGGGATCTGAGAAAAGTCTATTCTGAGACGACCCAGCCACGTCTGCAGGCGCCAGTAGGACCTTAAAGCAGAGGTGTTAATCCCCCTTAGCCCAGGTTTAAGATTCAAGTCCAGAGGCATGGCCTTAAATCAATGTATCCAAACTGTGACCCCCCCCCCCGACCCTTTTGTTCACTGAATGAAAGAATTTTAGAATTGCGCCGCTTAGACTTGCCCACCTATGGGGGGGTTAAGTTAAATTAGGACATGCAGGCCGTGCAGGACGAAGTGTCGATTACGCCACGGTCAGCATTCTTACGTTTAACTCGAGTAGGGGCTGTGGGGGGGCCATGTCTCTATATGGCCTGGCTTACTCAGTCGAAGTGTATCGCCTTGCGCCCAACGCCAACCCTAAAGCGGAGGCAGGAATGGCGAGGAGGCCGGCAGGGCGGGTGGGACCCAGCTGCTCTTCAAAAATGACATAAGAGAATTGACCTCTAAAAAAAGTCACTCGGACTTGACGTCCGTGTTGGGTTCAATGAAACCGTAAACCTTCGTTCGGGTCCTCAATCGGAACCTTCATCCCTTTTGCATGGATACAGCTGTCGCTCCGAATGAGATTAGAACAGTGACGGTAGTATATGTGGCTTCTACTGCCTTTCATCCTCCGGCACAGTGCGGCACCGCATAGCAGACTAGGAACCCCTTTCATAGAAAGAATGGTAAATCCAAATGGGGCCTGATCAGAGGGTGTCACAAAATGTTGAATTTAGTGGTTTTTCTTTGATTGTGTAAAGCATTGAGTCACTCAAGCTCTTCCTCTCTCCTCTCCTGGCCAGACTTCAAAGAGGCTTTCGGTCTCTTCGACAGAGTCGGTGACAGCCAGGTGGCCTACAACCAGGTGGCCGACATCATGCGCGCCCTGGGCCAGAACCCCACCAACAAGGACGTGGTTAAAATTCTGGGCACCCCGTCTGCTGATGGTAAGCCGGCAGCGTCGAGACGCAAATCCGCAGATCGTGTTTTTATGATGAAGAATGCTTTGTACTAAAGAATAGGTAGGTAAAGGTTTGTGCGCTAATGTGTGTGTGTGTGTGTGTGTGCAAATTGACAGACATGGCCAACAAGAGGCTCAACTTCGATGCTTTCCTGCCCATGCTGAAGGAGGTGGACACACTCCCCAAGGGAACCTACGACGACTACGTTGAGGGTCTGCGCGTCTTCGACAAGGAGGGCAACGGCACAGTCATGGGCGCTGAGCTGCGCATCGTGCTGTCCACCCTCGGTGAGTTCTCAAGTCCCCACCTCCCAAATATAGACGCATACAAATATAGTTTGCCCAGCACACGCAGTATACGAGCATGTGTGTGAAATGGAGAACGCCCCCCCACCCCCTCCCCCTGACACGGATCCTTGTGTGACTGCAGGAGAGAAGATGACCGAGCCTGAGATCGACGCCCTTATGGCCGGCCAGGAGGACGAGAACGGCAGTGTGCACTATGAGGGTAAGCTGCGATTCCCCATAATGCTTATTCATAAAGATACCGAATGAAAACAAAGTTGCATATATAAATATATATATATATATACAGTCCATAAAAATGTTATTGTCTTATGTGTCATAAGGCGACTGTAAAGGTGATTGTATAGACATTTGTGACGCTAAAGATTATTCTTGTCCCCCCGCAGCTTTTGTCAAGCACATTTTGTCCGTGTAAGAGGCCAGCAGCGGGAGTGCTGAACAAAACTGTAGCTCGCCTACAGACAGCCCTGCAGTGTCCAGGACATCGACACTGTTTCAAAAGACCAACCAAAGGAAAGACAAGGACTATGTACAAGGGATGTTGACGCAAACCCATCTTGTTGTTTATTTTGTTTTCCTGTAAGCTTCGTCTCAAACCCCTCCGCCCTCGGGACAAAAATCGCCATCGACTCTCCTCTGTAGACCCACTATCGCTCGGCCCCACCCCTCCTCCCCCCCCCCACCCTCCTCCGGGGTGCGTCTCCACTCTCCGCATGGGGTGAGGAACGGGGGAGCAGGGGTGACCGCTCATCAAGTGAGGGTAGATCCCTCCCTTCCCACCGCCACCTCATTCAGTCACGCCACCACTGGCCCAGCAATGCCAAAGGTGCTGGAGAATGGTCGTGGATTGACCGCCAAAAAGTCCCCCACCCCCCTGGAAAGTTTTATTTATTTCTCTCTGTCTCTTTCAGAATAAACTTTTCCAACGTACATCCCACCTGGGTTGATGCCCGATCTTTCATTGACCGCCTATATGTGCAGACGTGCTGCAGTGTAGAGCAACAAACCACTTTAGATGTCTCAGTTGAAACAAGACCATGATGAATGGAGGAAAAAACATATTACACATTAAAAATACAATTCATAAGCTTTAAAATATAAGATAACGTTTTTGGCCTCAAACTAAAATATAAAATCATATCTAACTATCAAACTATGCGGGTTAGCTGCAGTTCCACATTATATCCACACGATGGTAGTAGAATGCAATTCTTCATAGGCTTTACACAGGCCTTGCACAGGAAACAAGCATACTCATGTTTTGAGGGAGAACACAAGTGAAAGCTTTATAATTATCAATTAATACTCATAGTTGATGTATTCAATAACTTGTATTTCATACTGGAGCATTATAAACAAAAAGGAGAGAAAGTTAACAAACTTAACATACCCCCTTTTGACAACAACTAAGCAGCAGTACAGTAAAATAAAGAAAACAAAAAACTACAAGTCTCTGGTCGTAGTGATAAACTGTCCAATATCGACCGCGAGGAATTCAATCATTGAATTAAGTAAACAGCAGAATGCATGTGGCCAGGCCAGGAGAGATAGCCTTCACTCGAAGAGTCAGTAAATGTGTAAGATAAGGAGGTGTAGCCCAAGTTCCTCTTTTCTTATTTCTATTTGGCACAATGTCCAGTAGCTGCAAACATGTAAACTCTCTGGCAGGCAATTATTCTTGAATGTTTGTGTTTTTATTTTTAGATTGAACTGACACAGCTACATAAAGTGCAATTGCAGTCTATAAACACTATCTATACGATTGTTTTGGTTGTGTGTGTGTGTGGGTTCACTCAAAGGTCAGTTTGCTTAGATTTCTTTTTACAAACAAGCTGCATGGATCAAGTCAGAATTAAACATTACTTTGAGACAGGAAACAGTGAAATTTCGCCTGTGAATAATACAACAATCATATCATCAAATAATAAACAAAAAAAACATCAGTTTTTGCACAAACGCTTTAATTGCAAATAGAATTAAATGACACATTTGAATGGAAGAAAAATGTATTCATTCAAAGTAATAAATACAGTGTTTTTTTTATGAACTGTTTTTTTTGTGTGTGTGTGTGTGTCTTTTATTTTGAAGGTCCAGACAGTGGTGTTGGGAGTTTGGAGTTCAGAGCGACCGATGTTTCTGGGTCCGGCTGAGGAAGAGTAGTCTTTGCTCATACAAATATGGATTTAAAGAAAGGAGTAGACGCTTTATGCTTCTTTATTAATGGAAAAAAGGTACGTTCAGTAATTAAACGTCATAACTGTCGTAGTTTGTGGTGATTGAGCTGATTGAAATCCTCTATTTTCGCCTACATTCACCTTAACTGTCTGATTTGAAGATTTACACGTTTTCAGCGTCTCGTTTGTTATTTCTGTGGTATTATTATTGTACGTTTTATATATACATATATGTATACTATATGTTTAGCATATGCATTGAGTTGGGGAGAGGGGAGCGCAATGGATGATGGGATATATGTTTGCAGCGACAGGTAACCTTCATGGTAACTAGTAGTTGTCCCATGTGCCTTTATAAAGATAGAGAACAAGACTTTACACGTCCTACAGGGTGTTCTACAGAAATATGTATCCCATGTATACTGTGACGAAATCAGACGAAAGCTTAAACAAATACACGCTTGCTTGGTCAAACACATTCAAACGTACCTAATTAGGTACTCATCCTCTGATTAGCTATTATTTTTGCAGAGGATAAATACCTGAACTTTTCCAGCAGCTAGTTAGAACTGAAGAAGCCTCTCGGATGAGAGGTGAAACGTCTTCAAGAAATTTTCAGCCAGTCCAGTTGCCTACTTGAATCGCACTTGATATTCAAACATAGTGTTTATGTTATCCTCGACCACATTTACATGACTGTATACTGTATTACTGTCTGCTAATGCTGTACATTCACAACAAATGTCGTATTTACTTATGAGACAACATAAAACAGTAACATTGTAGTGCCTTGAGGACATTTGACCACATAGTCATGCATTGGCCTGCAGTTCTACCTTCAGCCCTTTTCAATCTAGGCCTCCATTTCCCCTCAGATCATTATAAAGTCACTGTGCCCCGATTGTCATTTTGCTCTCTGTCCGAGCAGGTGACGGAGAACCACGCAGACCCTGAAACTTCACTGCTGTCCTTCCTCAGAGAGACGCGTATCCTTCATTTCATCAACCACTATCATAATCATCTACTTTCGCACGTACGAAGATTCATCAATGAATTGTTAGGTTGTTCTGGAAAAACGCCATAATCAGGTTGCTGTTCCTTGACTGTGACCCCAGTCAGGTTAACTGGCACAAAGTATGGCTGCGGCGGTGGAGGCTGCGGGGCGTGCACCGTCATGGTGTCCCGCTATCAGCCCGCCACCAAAACCATCAGGTATCCTTTTTTCATCAAGCACATGGCCCTGCTGATCTGAATCGCAACCGCACCCTCATGTCTGATGTAAATCAGATGTTGGACAGTGACATAGAAAAACTGTTGCCTCTTCAGTGTATATGAAGGAATTTGATACTCTGAATGGATGTGTTGTGCATTATTCATGCCTTCTGCCAGAAAAGGGGATCAAATTTAGTTTAGGGCTAAATTAAGCTTTTTAAATCAGTTTAACTTGGGAAAATGTTTGAGGACTGTACGACCAACTCCCATTTGTATCAGTATATATATGAACGAAAAATAGTGCCCTTACAGCTTTTATATTCAAAAAAGCACAATGAACTGTAATTGCAGTTTGTCCGGTAGGATGCTGAGCATGCCCATATACTAGTATGTTAAGTTTTGAACTTGTATTTTGCCTTTAAAATAAGTGAAATAGTCTAGATTTTTATTATTTTTGACTATTAACCTCATCTGCTATAATATGGCTTTCATTCTCAACTTATCACTGGAAAAAAATTACATCTACACTGGTATACAACCACATTTTAAATAACCAGTTTATTTATTTTAAATATTATAAGGCTAAAAAAAAAAAAAAATAATAATAATAATAATTATTATTATTATTATTATTATTATTATTATTATTATTATTATTATTATTATTATTATTATAAAAACAGTGGAAGGGTGTGTCTCCACCGCAATAGTTTGCCTTCACTGTAACATCAGACATTACTCGGTAAACGCTTGCCTCCTTCCGCTCTGTCAGCTCCATGGAGCTGCCGTCACCACGGTGGAGGGCATCGGCAGCACCAAGACCAGGATGCACCCTGTACAGGTCGGTGTATGCAGTTGAGATATTTTTTAATAGTTTAAAAGAGAAACCGAGTCCTGTTTTTCAAATCTCTACATGCACTCTTGCGTTGGAGCTGTAATGGGTAGTTGTGTTTTGCAGGAGCGAATTGCCAAGGCCCACGGCTCTCAGTGTGGCTTCTGCACTCCGGGGATGGTGATGTCCATTTACACTCTGCTGAGGAACAAGCCTCAGCCCACCATGGAGGACATCACCCAGGCCCTGGCTGGTGGGTACTCCTTAATGTGTCCCATCATAATATTTGGAAAGTTTGCAGTAGCGAGGCGCAATATATTGGTTCATATAAAAAAAAAAAAAGGGTGATAACCACGTACACTACATGGGAACACCACGGTAACACAAGCAGAGAAATGTGATTGGCACCCTGTCCCGTCCTCACTGTGTTGTTGTTGTTGTTTTTCAGGCAATCTGTGTCGGTGCACCGGATATCGCCCCATTGTTGATGGCTGCAGGACCTTCTGTCAGGTAAAAAAAACTAAAAACTCACTGACTTAAGTTCACCTGATAGGAAAGTAAAATGGAAGCTGTAAAAAGTCTAATTGCCACGTGCTGTGCGACGCACTGTAAATGTGAAACGATCACAACAGAAAGCCAACTGCTGCCAAAACGATGGAGTCGTAAACTGTTGCCGCGAAAAACAGGAAAATACAAATGCGCCAGAGCATGTGAGTTTAATTTCCTCTTTGTCAGTTTCTAATGTTTTATTTTTTTATTATTATCTTATTATGCTTACCCTGTGGTCTTTTTTGAAAATGGATTTTTTTTTACTCCTTTTTTTTTTTTTTTAACTCTCCTTTTCTACTCGTCACAATCTCTTCAGCAAGACTGACGTTAATGATTTTTTTTTTGTTTTCTTCACACATGCTACCTTAAAATCCAAATCATTTCCCATTCGATCCAGGAAAAACCACAGTTGTTTGATAAGGACGAGTTTCTGCCACTGGACCCGACGCAAGAGCTGATCTTCCCCCCTGAACTGATTGTAAGTCACCGCAAGTTGTGTCACGCCACATATTTGATGTTAGCAATTGCGAGACAAGGGGCTTTGGGAGAAAAACAACCCCTCGGCAAATGAATTTCAGTGAACATTTCTCACGCATTATTCACCCAGTTACATTTCCACGTGGTGACTGTGCTTCTGTGTATATATTTCTTTTCGTCAATATAATTCTATAACCATATGTAACCTTGCATGAAGGTGCTTTTGAACAGCTGATGATTTATTGCCGCCACATAGTTCAGTCGTCAACAGTCTCAGTGTAATGTCGCCGTTATCCAAAGCTGATGGCGGAGACGGCGAGCCCACAGGCGCTCACTTTCCGCGGGGAGAGGATGACCTGGGTGTCCCCCACCTCGCTGGAGGAGTTGGTCCAGCTGAAGGCCGCCAACCCTGAAGCTCCACTGGTCATGGGCAACACCAGCATAGGTGAACGTTGTACAACGTGTGTGGGTGTGGGTGTGTGTGTGTGTGTGTGTGTGTGTGTGCGTGCCTGTGTGTGTGTGTGTGTGTGTGTGTGTGTGTGTGTGTGTGAGTGAGTGTGAGTGTGAGTGTGTGTGTGTGTGCGTGTCGTATAGTTAACTACTACTACTAACTGTGGCCTCTGCTTTGGGTTGAAGGTCCAGATGTAAAGTTCAAAGGCGCCCTGCATCCGCTGATAATATCTCCAACCAGAGTCACGGAGCTCTTTGAGGTCTCTCGAACGCCACGGGGTGCGTAAACTTTCCCTGGTTGTTTCCGTTTTCGTTGCGCTTGACAGTAATTGCTGACGTTGTCTTTAGGCGTTTGGTTGGGAGCGGGCCACAGTCTGTCCGAGATCCGGTCTCTGTTGGAGAATCTGGTGGCCCAGTTTCCAGAGGAAAAGACTGAACTCTTCAAGGCCCTGATCCAGCAGCTGGGGAACCTGGGAAGCCAGCAGATCCGTAACGTTGCTGTAAATTAAACATTATTGTCCTGTGCAAGTTTCTTCAACCCGTTTCTCATCACTTATTCACTTCCAGGCTTCCGTCATTCATCTGTTCTTTGCTGTGCCCTGCATTGTAATTCATTTAACTGTAATTTTTTTACATATATCTAGTCTCTCGGAGGAAACATCGTTAGTGCGTACCCTAACTCAGACCTGAACCCCGTTCTGGCTGCCGGGAATTGTAAACTGAATGTCGTTTCAAACGGTGAGTTGCCTCCCCTTTGCTTATTGAATAGATCGTATTGCAAAATCAGGAACCCATGAAAAACTTGTTGTGAAACTCAGAGTCAGATGTGTTTGCTTTTAATTCACTGCTTATCAAGACATTGTGTGTCCACCAGGAGCGAGGCGGGAGGTTACCCTGAATCAGGACTTCTTTGTGAGCTTTGGGAAAACCATCCTGAAAGCGGAAGAGATTGTCGTCTCCGTTTTCATTCCCTTTTCCAGAAAGGTAACGATTTTCTTTCTGCGGAAAATCCATTCGCATGTTATTATTTCGAACAGTATTCTTTAAAAAGATGAGATAATCGGATTAAAAGCGGATCTTAAGTTTTTTTTCACAACAATATAAGTCACCACACGTTCACGTGGTTTGCTCTGTTTTTAATTTCTGGCTCACATTGTTCAATTTTAAGGCTTTAAAATGTTTTGGTTCTGCAGTCGAACTCTCTTTGATCCAGCTATAAAATTAAGCAATGAGTCACAAAAAATAAGATCTACCAGCACCTATTAAATTATGCCAGCAGCTATTTTTGCATACTGTGTTGCATTACTGTGAGCTATATTTATTTAGTCAGGTAACACGAAGCAGAGAACCTATTTTTACATTTCATTTACTAACGTTGTTCCTCTTACAGTGTAACATATTAACTCGTTTTTTATACGACCATTGCTCCATGAAAATGTAACGTAATGCCATGTTTATTTATTTTTTGCCAGGGGGAGTTTGTTCGAGCTTTCCGTCAGGCTCCGAGGAAGGAGAGCTCCTTTGCCACGGTGACCACGGGGATGAGGGTGTTTTTCTCCCACGGTTCCAGAGTGGTTCAGGATGTTAGTATTTACTACGGAGGAATGGGACCGACCACTGTGTGCGCGGCCAAAACCTGCCAAGCTCTCGTCGCAAGGTCGGTTGGAACGTTCATCAACGTATTTCTTTAAGAAAAGAAAACCAAAAAAAATGTTTCGCTAGAGTAAAAAAAAAACCACAAATGTAAGAAAATACTAAATACAATTTTAATAACTGTACAGTACAAAAAAGCATTAGAAGAAGTGCAAGGAGCAAGTATATATAATATAATATAATATAATATAATATAATAGAAAATTAAAAATTATTGTAAAAACAATAATAAAATACTACTACTACTAATAATAATAATAATAATAATAATAATGACAACTACATGCATAAGAAAAATTAAGAAATAAAAAGTAAAAAAATATATATATATTTCAGGGGTCTCTTACTTCTTTTCCTTACTGAAAAGGTGACCATTAATATATATTTTTTTCTTCCTCCTAAATTACTTTTACTTTAGCACTTTGAGTTCCAATTTAATCCAATTGAATGAAAACCACCCTTTTGTGGGATCCCCATGTTTTTTTCTCCTGCAGGCCATGGGATGATGAGGTCCTCGGCCGGGCCTACGACATCCTCCTGGACGAGTTGACGCTGCCTCCCTCGGCTCCTGGCGGAAAAGTGGAGTTTCGGCGCTCCCTGACCATAAGCTTTCTCTTCAAGTTTAACCTGGAGATCCTGCAGCTGCTCAGAGAAATGGAAGGACTGGACGCGTCCCCGGACGGGCTTCCTGCGCAGATGCCCATTCAGCCTTTACCCAGAGAGATCCAACCCGGCCTGCAGGACTTTCAGGTAAAAAAATATATATATATTTTTTAAGTCATTTCAAAGTCATTTTAAGTATCTTCCTAATGGTAAAATAAAGATGACTGCTGCGTCTCCTCTTCAAGCACGTGTCAAAGGACCAGAGCTACCAGGACCCGGTGGGGCGTCCCATCATGCATCGCTCCGCAAATAGCCAGGCCACGGGTGAAGCCGTCTACTGCGACGACATCCCCAGAACGGACGGGGAGCTCTTCCTGGCTCTGGTCACTAGCTCTCGAGCGCATGCCAAGATCACGTAAGTGTGGATTCGTTCACGTCTGCTGCGTCTGTCGTGTAAACCTCCGCCTCATTTCTCATATTTGCCTGTTGTCCAATAAGGGGGCTGGACGCGAGTGGCGCTCTGCAGCTTCCCGGTGTGGTCGATGTCATCACGGCCAAAGACATTCCCGGCAGCAAAGTCCAATCAATGTTTGGTTATCACGAAGAGCTCCTATCTGAGACTGAGGTAGAGCGTCTCTTTGTGTGTTATGCGTTTTCTTTTTGTACATTTTTGTAAATGTTTGTTTGTCATTCCCTTTCCGCAAATTGACTTAAGAAAGTGTACACAAATTATATGATGTGGTGTAGTAATTAAAGTCTTTATATAGACGAATAAGTTTAATAAAAATATTACCCCACATCGATAACGACAATTTATTAACATAATATTGTTTCTTTAATATATTGCAAATATATGAAGACATTGCTGAATATGCACCATTCCCTGTGTGAATCCGTGTAATTATATATAAACTTTATTTGAGTTGTTCGTGCCAGATAACAGAAATGACCACAGGACCCTTTAAAACAAGCTGCTGTGATCATCTTGTTTACCATTGACCCTGGCACCTCTACTCGCTTGTTTCTTCAGGTATCGTGCGTGGGTCAGATGTTGTGCGCGGTCGTCGCCGATACGAGGGCGCACGCCAAAAGAGGCGCCGCGGCCGTGAAGATCAGCTACGAAGACCTGCCCGAACCGCTTTTCACCGCCGAGGTCTGTTGAAGGCGCGATGACTGTTGGAATGAGTGTAAACTTGTTTTTTCCCCCCTCGACTAACACGTCGCCTCGCTGCGTTTGTCCCGTGACAGGAGGCCATTGAGAGGTCGTCTTTCTTTGAGCCAAGGAGGATGATCGAGAGGGGAAATGTAACCGAGGCCTTCCAAACTGTTGATCAGATTTATGAAGGTAGAAACACCACAAATGCCACAACGCAGTTTTACTTTTTTTTTTTTTTTACATATAAATAAATAAATAATATTTTTAACTGGGGAAAGAAACAACTTTCTCCTGCCACCTTCTTCTCCATTTAATCGCCTTTCCTCAGGAGGGATGCGAATGGCGGGCCAAGAACATTTCTACATGGAGACTCAGTCCATGCTGGTTGTTCCTGTTGGCGAGGAGATGGAGTTCAGCGTTTATGTCTCCACTCAGTGGCCGACCGCAGTTCAGGTGCAAGGAGACGCCCGGATGCTGTCTATTTTTTTTTTAATTTGTTTTGTTGTTTGTTTGTTTTGTGATTTTTTTATTGACTTTTGTCTTATTTTTCCCCGCAAGGATGCAATTGCGGAGACGCTGAACATCCCGTCCAACAGAGTCACCTGCCACGTGAAAAGGGTCGGCGGAGCTTTTGGAGGGAAGATCATCAAAACCACCATTCTGGCTTGCATCACCTCGGTGGCTGCGTGGAAGTAAGTCACAATGGACTGAATGTTCCCAATGACTGGAAAAAACGACAGGGAGGAGCGGGGAAAAATAAAAGAATAAACGAAATGTGGATTTTAATTTATCCTTCAGGCCAGAATGTTTTGAATAAAAATTTTAATGATGGCAAAGAGAGACGGTCATGGTTGATTGTTTTTAAAATTTCGCTTCAGGACCAACCGTGCTGTACGGTGTGTTCTGGAGCGAGGCGAGGACATGCTTATTACAGGAGCTCGTCACCCTGTCCTGGGAAAGTACAAGGTACGACGACACGTGATAAATGAAATGAACTGAAAAGTAAATACTGTGACACCCTGCCGAGGTCAGTTAGTAAGGTTTTTGGTGGTTGGCTGCTGCCCATTCCAGGTGGGTTTCATGAACGACGGAAGGATCGTGGCTGTGGATTTCCAGTACTACGCCAATGCTGGAAACGCGGTGGATGAATCTTTACTGGTGGGTGAAAGACATTTCACTTGTTTCCTGAAGGTATCAGCGGTGGAAAATGTTTCCTCTTTTTTTTTTGCAGCTAATTGAGAGGATTCTGCTCCACATGGACAACGCTTATAACATTCCGAACCTGCGTGGCTGCGCCGCCGCCTGCAGGACCAACCTGCCCTCCAACACCTCCTTCAGGGGCTTCGGTGTGCCCCAGAGCATCATGGTTGTGGAGAACATGGTCAACGACGTTGCCATGGTGCTGGGACGTCCCGCAGACCAGGTCACATTCCACCTTGTCATACCCTGGATAATATAACATTTTTGGTTCAAAGGTGTATTTTGCGTTTTGTTTTTTATTTATTTTGTTTTTTTGTTTTTTTCCCCCCCCCCCAACAGATTCAGGAGACCAATATGTACAAGGGGCCGTCGGTCACCCACTACAAGTTCGATTTCAGCCCAGAGAACCTGCTGCGCTGCTGGGAGGACTGCAAGGCCAAGTCCGACTACGGCGCCCGCCGCAGAGACATCGACCAATTCAACCTGCAGAACCGCTGGAAGAAAAGGGGGATGGCCATCGTCCCCATTAAATACGGCATCTCGTTCTCAGAGAGCTTCTTAAATCAGGTCTCTTGGATTTATTTTTTTCCTAATGTAACTATGGCTGTCTGGACTATGTTCAGTCTTTAGTTTCTGGTGACAAGTTTGTGTCTGTTTCCAGTCATGTGAAATGTATATATTTTTGGGGGTTTGTGTGAAAGGCTGCCGCCCTGGTCCACATCTATAAAGATGGATCTGTTCTGGTCAGTCATGGCGGGACGGAGATGGGTCAGGGACTCCACACTAAAATGCAGCAGGTACCGTGACTCATCCGTTTGGTCACTGTGGACATTGTTTTATTAAATGCCTGCTGTCCAAGTATCCCAATATATGTGGCTGACCACAAATATGCACATTGGAAATTGCATCTTAAATAGGAATAAATAACAGACTCAGAGCTCCACAGAGAAATCAAAGCTGTGAGATCGAATAACACGTTGTGTAGTTATTCTATTGAGATTTGATGTCTATGACAACATGTGACTTATATTATCTTTAAAGCTCTGGGTCTGTTTCCTGTTTGCGTTTAGGTTGCAAGCCGGGAGCTTCATATCCCGCAGTCTAACATTCACATCAGTGAAACCAGCACCAACACCGTACCCAACACCTGTCCCTCCGCTGCTTCCTTCGGCACCGACGCCAACGGCATGGCCGTCAAGGTGAAGGGTCACTGCTTCAGACAATTGCTGAATGTCATTTTATACTTTATTCATTGACTTTATTGTATTAGTCGGTAGGTTCCTGTCCTTATTTTTCTCTTTTGGGCTTCCAGTCCATGGTTTTGATTTAATTGGCTTTATCCTCCCCGTATTTTTCTTCACAAAAAACACTTGAGGCAAATTCCCCGCATTTGAAAAGCTGCTCGGAAATGAAGTCACATGATTCTGTTTCTGATTCTCACTTTCAGAATGCCTGCCAGACTCTGTACCAGCGGCTGGAACCGTTCAGGCTGAAGAACCCCGAAGGATCCTGGGAAAGTTGGGTATGAATTTACAAATGCAGAGCGGTGGTCTTGACTGATCTTGAGACAATTCAGCATTTTGATGAAAATGCAACAAACCACCGACAGAACGTGACTCTTATTTGTTCCCGCTATTTGTTCTTAGGTCAACACGGCATTTTTCGATAAAATCAGTTTGTCGACCACTGGATTCTACAAGTGAGATACACCCCCACTTTCTCCCACTGAAAAAATGCCAGGTGTGACACAGGACCAAGTGACAACTTTCCCGCCTGTCTCCTCAGAGGTCCCGATCTTTACATGGACTGGGACAAGATGGAGGGTCAGCCTTACGCCTACTTCACATACGGGGCGTGTTGCTCTGAGGTGGAGCTGGACTGCCTCACAGGAGACTCCAGGGTCTGAAGTTTATCTCGCACCAAACATCTCATTTCTCAGAGTCTTTCAATTTAAAGATGAGAGCTTGAAGGAATTAGTTGTTGTTTTTACCTCCGTCTTTTTTAGACCGTGAGGACAGACATTGTGGTGGACATCGGCAAGAGCGTGAATCCGTCCGTGGACATCGGACAGGTTAGAAGAGTTTGTTCACACGCCGCCATTTTCCTCATATGCTTTGCTAAAGTTGTAAAAATGTTGACCAAATGTTTGGTCTTCTCCAACCCTCTGATGTCTCAGATTGAAGGAGCGTTCATGCAGGGTTTGGGTCTCTACACTCTGGAGGAGCTGATGTTTTCCCCCTCCGGGCTCCTGTACACCCGAGGCCCCTCTCAGTATAAGATACCCGCGGTGTGCGACGTGCCGCTTCGCTTCAACATCTACCTGCTGCCCGACTCTCACAACCCGCACGCCATCTACTCCTCAAAGGTTGGAAAGTTTTATCCTGTCTTTAAAGAAGGGTTTCTCAAACTTTTTTTTGCAGGACCGGGTTCCACTTGACCAATAATAGAACACTCGCAGACCAACAAACCCCCCAAATATCCCAAACCAATAGGCCTGCCTACGATGCCTACGCCAACAATATATTACAAATGACAGGCCTTATAATGACAGCTTTATCTGACCTTCTCTACATATATAACAGTTTGGGGGACACTTTAAACGTACAATATAGTCACTTCAAATGTGACATTTATTTTCACGGACCACTAGGGGTCGCTTACAGACCGCTGTTGGAGAATGACACATTTGGATGTATAGTTTCCTGTTGTCATTGGTCCCATTTTTGATGTATTTCCGATGAAAATCCTTTGCCATCGCAGGGTATCGGAGAACCCGTCCTCACCCTGGGCAGCTCCGTGTTCCTCGCCATCAAAGACGCCGTGGCTGCGGCGCGCTCCGAGTCCGGTCTGAGCGGCCCTTTCTGCCTGGACAGCCCCGCGACTCCGGAGAGGGTCTGTCTGGCCTGTGCTTCCCCGTTCACTCAGAAGGTAATTGTATTACAATTAACATGGATTTTATGAAGAGCTTGTTTGTCCTCGAGGTGTACATTTTTCTCTCCGCAACGCATTGTTGTCAAATCCCGAACCTGGATTTCATCTGGTAGTGAATAAAAAATCACTTCATAGTTCTCTCTACATATATAATAAAATATAAAATTGAAAGCTACGTCTTTAACCTAAAGACGTAGCATGTAAAAATGACTGCTATATATTTATATATTTTTTGTGTTTAATTTTGTTTCCAGATCCCAGCCAGCCAACCAGGATCGTTCAAACCATGGGCGTTACACATTTAAAACTGATCACACTGAAGCTGACCATAAATTAAATGTAATGAACTCCAATGACCTAATACAGGTATAAGTACAGTACTGGTACAGTTAAATATAGGATTTACCAGGAGTATAATGGGACATTTAAAGCACTACAGCGATATTACATTATATGACATAAATCTAGCATGATCTGTATTCATTCAACTTGTCATCGAATAACTAAATAACTGAATACATACTAAGAAAAGTCAGTAATTATTTGTAAACTAACTCTGATTTGTCTTCTTGTGGGCCGAGGACGATCACACTTGAATGCACCACGGAGTCGCATTCTCATCCGTCGGACACGAGGCCTGCAAGGGCAACAGGAAGTGCAGTTAATCCGGTGTTTGACAGGAGGATTGATAGGAGGGTGACAACATAGGGACGGTGATATTTTTCAAATCAAACGCAAACAATTGGTCTCACCTGCAAGTGTGATCTTGCCTTGTATGTTATTTACGTAAACAATATCAACTATAGCTTTATAATAGCAGATTGAAGCCACCGGTGGTTTTTAAATCATTTGTATGAAAAACAAATTGATAAACACCACTTTGCAAATCATCAGCAAATTATTGGATTATTAATATGCAGAGTTGTTTGTCGAAAATCAAAGAATGTGTCTGAGCAAGTGTGCCAGTCCGGCATTTTTACCATTTCAGTGAACTGGTCCTGACAGGCCATGCGGATCCTCTCCGCTGTAGCGGGGGAGTTAAAGGGGAAAGGGTCCCCCAGTCCTCTGTCTTTTCGCGCCTCGGCGACGGCCGCTTTGATGGCGAAGAAATTACTGGCGGCGAAGAAGATCGGAGGCTCACCCACGCCCTGAAATGAGTCAGTGCAGGTCTGGTTTCAGAAACCTTTTTTTTTTTTTCCGATGTGATGGGTACTTTTAAATGACTAAGCCTGTGGTACCTTAGACTGATAGATGGCATGAGGATTTTCAGAGTTGGCCAGCAGATGCACGTTGAGCTCGGCCGGGACGTCGCAGAGTACGGGGACCTTGTACTGGGACGGGCCTCTGGTCCTCAGGACTCCGTTTGGGTCGAACTGCAGTTCCTCGGTGGTGTACAGACCGAGACCCTGAACGAAACCTCCCTCCACCTTAGACGGGGGAAAAAAAAGAAAAACATCACATGGCTAAAGTTTAACCCAGTGTGTGAGTTTTTTTCCCCCCATGAACTCAAAAATCCATAAAAATGTTCCCCCTAAATTCCCACATGAACAGCGGGAGAGTCATTGGTTAATATAGCTGCTAATATGTTATTTATGGTGTGCCAATTTTATACATTGCATAAATGGCAAGTTACAAACTACTTACTTCATTGAGCGAAACCATACGAGTAACTCAAAGGTAAATACTGTCATTTCTAATGTTTTTTTTCTCGCGCGCTGTCTATTTGGTGCCTGAGATGAACTTAATGCGTTTTCCCTGTTTCCCTTAAGGTGGAGAAGCAGGAGGCGGGGGTGGTGGTGGTGGTGGTGGTACCTGTCCGATGTCCAAGGCGGGATTGATGCTTTTCCCGACATCCATCACAATGTCACTCCGTATGTTCTGCAACGATCGAAAACCCTTAAGCTTGCGTGCACATTACACGACGTGTCGCACTTGCATACAGTATATCTTTTGTTATGTGTGTATATATGCCTATATAACCGTCATTGCATCCTTTGTACTGTATGTCCTAGTTGTTGTTATGCTGAGGTGAAAAAAGCAGATTTCAAGGGCATACAAACTACAACGGCAGCCGACGTTCTCACAATGTATAATACTTATTTCTTTGCAACTGACTCGTACTTATTCCTATTTCTTTTTTAGTTTTAGGTATTTTAAACAGTGGCGATACCTTGTGATCCCCGGTCAGACAGTCAATCTCCACTTCAGAGCAGCAGGCGCCAAACGTAAAGTAATAGTACGCATAACCTTCGCTCTTCTCCCAGTCCACATAGGTGTGTGGTCCCCTGTAACACCCACACACACACACACACACACAGTCAGTGACATTACATTTACATGGGCTGCATTTCACTGAGAAGTAACAACGATCCAAATAATTACATTGATATGATGCATGCAAAGGATTTTTTTTATGTATATATCTTTTACATACAAAAAGAATCCTGTCGCAGATAGGCTGATCTTCTGGAGATAAGCTTCACTGGTCTGCAAGTGGGAAGGGAATATGACTTAAGTTGAAATTCAAACGAAAGTTGTTTATAGGAGCTATAGTGTGTGGTTGCTCACCAATTGCTTCCATGAAAAATGGGGATTTTTTTCCATCAGTGGTTGCAGGCGCCTCATCACCTTCTCACAAGCGTCCTGGATAAAACATTTAAAAAAAAAGTTAGCATCTGTATGCTGTACCACGAGTAATGTTTTCTCTGATCCACAAACAACCCTCTCCAAAAAAAGCCCTTTTACTGACTCTAAGCATCTACCTTGACAGCCATGCCCACGGCGTCGGTGCCAAAGGAGGCGGCTGACGGTGCGGCGTTGGGGACGTTTCCTGTACACGTCTCCTTGATGAAGATGGAGGACAGGGGGACCTTGAGGATCCGGCTGGCTATCTGCGTCGCGAGGTGAGGAGAGTGCCAGTTAACGAGTTTCACACCCCTTCACTTCATTTGCAGGCCCCCGCGAGTCAAAAGATTGACTCACCTGGATGGCTTTGGTGTGGATGCCCTGACCCATCTCCGTCCCTCCGTGCGTCAACAGCACCGAGCCGTCTTTGAAGATGTTTACTAGAGCGGCACCCTGAAAAAACACAAAATCAACGAGAGGCCGTAAGGCATTTTATTATAAATCCTAAATCTTAAACGGCAAGATTTTTTCCAATGTGAATCATCTTCAAATAGTAAAAAAAAATAATAACATGATTTTTCTTTTTTCAATTTTAAACCTGGGTTTTTTCTTCAGGAATCAGGAATTTAGGAAAACTGATGTTGCAGGAGTTGGCAACGTGAATCAGGTCTCACCTGATTGTAAAAACTTTTGGAGAAGCCGATGCCACATTTTTGAGGCAAAACAGAGAGGCCTCTCTTCTTCCAACGGTTGGCCGAGTTGAAGAGTCGGATGGCCCGGACTCTGTCCTCGTAGCCGGCCCTCTCCAGACACTCGTCCCAGCAGCGAATCATGGTGGTGGAGGAGAAGGGCTGCTTGTAGTGAGTGTAGCACTGCTCCCCCCTGTACATGTTTATGTCTCTGACCTAGAGGGAGGGAGATTGCTAGTTTACCTAATTACATTGGGTGTTGGCATAATTTGATTGTAGAAAAAAATACTGCAGTCCTACAAACTTGAAGAAGAAAAAAATGTATACACTTTTTTTTTATTTGATATTGTGCACCCTAAATGTTTCGTTTCATTTGCTCAGCTCATAAAACTTAATTCAAGCATGAGCTCATTACGTCTATCACTGACTGATTTCCTTCTTTAAAACAGAAACCTGCACATCCCGGTGACCTCTGACCTTTTCCGGAGGCAGGCCACAGCGGACGGCCACCTCGTGCAGGACGCTCTCCATCATCGTCAGACCCTGAGGCCCGCCAAAGCCGCGGAAGGCGGTGTAGGACGGCAGGTAGGTCTTGCAAACCGTACTGCGACCGCGCAGGTTGGGGATCTTGTAGGTGTTGTCCATGTGCAGGACGGCTTTATCCATAATCTAAAAGCGACAAGGAGATCCCAACGAGAACCCGCCCCCAATCATTGAATCTCATGCAATGATTGATATCGCATAATAAAGACTTCTTTGATGTCTACTAACACTAATTTCAAATTCACTTTTCGGTTCACTTACGAAGGCCGACTCGTCCAGTGTGGAGCCTCCGTTGCTGTAGTAAATGATGTCTGCCGCCACAATCGTGCCGTCGCTGTTGTATCCCACCTGGAGATGGCACGGAGCAAGTCACTGACAAGGTCAGATACTCTGTTTTCATGTTTTTGTTGCTTATATTCTCTTATTTTTCTCATAAATGTATTTATTTTTTTTATTCCACTGAGTGCAAATAACAAAAAGCACGGCTGCATTTCATTGGCTTTGTACTTGTACTCTGCAGATTGACAATATAATAATATATTAAAGTTGAATCTTAATGAATGTAAAATAATTCCCAAGTTGGCATAAAAAATCGAATTTTATACACGATACCTTGTACTTTCCGAGGAACGGGTGTCTGCCGCTGGTGATCAGCATGTCATCACCTCGTTCAAGGCAGCAGCGTACAGCCCTCCCAGTTCTTACAAAATAAAAATGAAAAATCAAATCACATTTCAATAATCACTCCAGATGACCGTGGGGTTTTACATGTTGCTCATTCCCAAACTTTTCACTCTGGCTGTGTCTCAATTTCATTTATTTTATAAATGTTTGATTTTTTTTTTGTTTTTACTTCTCTTACTTGCGTGCAGCGACCGCAGTGATGGCGGCCAGGCCGGCGATCTTCATGACCTTCCCTCCGAACCCCCCGCCCAGTCTCTTCACGTGACAGGTGATCCTGTTGGACTCGATGCCCAGCGCCATGCCGACCAGCTCCTGGTGGAGGGGGAGGAGGCGAAAAACAAATTCTCAGTTATCAATGATAAAAGGGGGCGGGGTCATAAAAACCTTGAATTCATTTTCTCTGACCTGAGTGTAGGCAGCGTGCTGAGTGGCTGCAAACAAATCCATCTCTTCGTTTTCTCCCTTGGGAATGGCGATCAATCCCTGAGTCTCCATGTAGAAATGCTCCTGACCGCCCATATGCAACTCGTCTGCGGATAACACCACATGTTCACCTATAAATAGCAGCAAGGCCTAACCATCGTTTTTAAAGGAATGTAGAAGTCATTGTGAAGATGGCTTACCCTCCAGAATATGTTCAGCAGCCTTAAAAGCTTCTTCCACGTCACCTCTTTCCACTTTCCTCTTGGGTTCAAAGTAAGACTCGTGCTTTATGGCATCCTGGAGTTTGAGGTCGAAACAGAAGCGGTTCGAATGTAGCATATTTACGTTCGACAATATAAGTATTACCTTGGGGAAGTGAGTCCTTGATTTTTTTATTTTTTTTATTTTTTTTTTTTAAGTTCTCCGTACCTCTATGGTGAAGAAGACGGGCTGGAGGTCCTGGTAGATGATCTGGATCTTCTTAGCTGCTCTGCTGGCCTGTTCCCTGCTATCCGCCACCACGGCACAGATTATCTGGCCGACGCAAAACACCTGCAAACGTTTCCCATGACACTTATGTGTTATCGCAAATACAATAATACGAAGCGCCTACCTGCGTTGATTGGACTGAAATAGGGTATACTGGTCATGTCTCAGTTTTATTTGCTGTGTTTAGTATCCCCAAAAATGAGCAAATTAATGTAGAGCTGCTCATCTCATCTTATTTATTTGCTTCGTTCCCACAAAAATATTTCTAATAATAATTATGCTGTTTTCTCTGGGCGTGCATGTGACGTGCAGTTTTCAGTACCTCCTCTGTGGCCAGTAGTTCCTCTGGGTTGTTAAACCAGAGTCTGCGGTTGGCCCCGGGAACGTCTTTGCCGGAAACCAAATCGACCACACCGGGCATTTTCAGGGCCTCCGACGGGTCGATGTGACTGGTTTTACGAGGAGAGACGCGACGCGAATGTAGTCTGGCGTTTGTAGACGCGACTTAAATAGACGGCGTAAATGTACGTAAATCACCTTTAAGAAAAAAAAGGCCTTCAAATATAGATATATACTGACATGATTTTGGCATGGGCCCTCGTGCTCGTCACCATGTGGAGGAAGAGCTCTCCCTTGACCGGCGGCAGATCGTCGTAGTACTTGGCTTCACCTGTGGCTTGCTCCAGAGCGGTGTGATGCATTCTGGGACGACCCACGGGGTCGGCGGGGGCCTGGTCCTCCGACACGAGCTGTGGATGAGGGAGACAAAAAAAACACAGCAGAAACGGTTCAAGCGGAGGCTTTGTTAGTTTCCGTTCTGCGTCAGTTCAGTGGACGTGGGGGGACAAAAAAAAACGTGCAGGTTACCATCTAAACCAGGGGTTACCAAACTATGGCCCGAGGACCATATGCCGGCCCGTGGGGCAGTTTAATCCGGCTCACTGAGTCATTCCAAAATCATTGTTTCAAGACATGGGAGAAAACCACAACACAAACTGGAGCATTGTACCCTCCCTGAAATGTAATGTAATGTATGATTGTTGGACAAAATCCATTGAATTCTGAAAAAAAAGAAAACAGACCCAACACCTTGGCTGAATGACAAATTTTAGCTCTGAGTTCCAACCTGGAAGGAGTGTTGACCCTGTGGCACCTCGTTCTTGAAGGGTTTGAGTGCGCTGAGATATTCCAGCGGAAGGTCAATGTTTGACACGCCCTAAAGGGTACAACGGTCAGTATGTTGTTCAAATCCAGATGTTCTCACATATTAATAGATTTTTTTTTTTTTGGTTATTTCATTTTCCCACCTTCGCTGTCATCTCCAGAACGACTTGCATGTAAAACTTGAAGAAGAAGCTGAGGGCCAGGCTCTTGCGGTACTCCGCTTTCCCGCCGTGGACGGACGGAGAAACGCTCACGTCTTCCTTCAGCAGGCGGCATGCCTTGGCGAAAAGATCCTCACCCCAGGACCTGGAGGACACCGTGGTTACTTCTGGTTACAGGTATATGTGTCTGAACAGCATCTGTGGGAAAAACCTTAACATTTTTGCATTTTTTATTTTATTTTGGGAATTAATCCTTTTTACGATTCGTATTTGGAACATTTTGGCTGCGAGAAGTCCGTTTGAAGAAAAAAAAAAAAATTACGTACTCTCCGACCAGCTGCTGGCACGTCTGCGTGGGTTTGACCAGAGTCGGTCCGACTCCTCCGTAGTAGATGTTGAGGGACTCCACGATGTCGGTTCCCTCCCTGATGGCCACTCTCATCCCGGCATTCACGAAGGAGAAGGCGAGCTCTCTACTCTGGGCTTGTCGATACGCAGCCACAAACTCCCACTGAGGACGCAGCAGAGTTGCACCGTCAGGCAAAAAATAATAAAAAATCCACTGCCTCCTGAGTATCTTATGTTAAATGAGTTTTCACACGCTGTTCTTTTGCTCAAATATTTATCAGTAATTGTGTCGCTGATGTATTTGTCTGCTTGCATGCAAACACAGAGTTTTACCTTATCAGAATATGTTTGCATATAAATTAAAAAAAATAATTGTTTTAGACAAAAGCTATGAATACATGCTTGTGAATGACAAAGCAGCAGGTCTCACAGGTTTGGAGTAGGGAAGGTCGATGCTAAGCAGGACGTCGTCGGGTCTGAGGGACGTCTTTCCAAAGTCAATGAAGAGTTTCTCGTTCAGGGGAATGTCCCTCGTCCCATCTGATGGGAAAATCCCCCCCCCAAAAAAAATCATATCATATCAGACTACTGGTCGCTGACTTGAAAGCAAGAATAAAATGAAAATAAATCAAATATATTTTTTTGCCACGTTACCTTTGGAGATTACGTGCAAAGTGCAATCCAGAGCTGACATAACACTGCTGAGGTCATATTTGGGATTGGCACTGAGGAGATTGCCAGCGATTGTCTGCAAAGACACATTTTCAGAATGTATTTTTTGGATGGTTTGTGGACTTGCAATCGAATTCATGCTAAATAGTTGACCTACCGCCATGTTGCGTATCTGTTTCCCCGCCAGACACCGGAGGGTCTGCAGCAGCGCCCGAAATCCTCTGGTCTTCTCCTCATCCATCTCCACCACGGCCCTCTCCACCTCGTCCTTCAGGGTGCTGAGGCTGCAAGCGGCTCCGAATGTCAGACCTGCGGGACGGGTGAGGTGAACGCGTGGCTACAGGTACAGGTCATAGCCCAAACGTTTGCTTGATCTTTTTTTTTTTTTGTTATCGTAGTACATTGTCAATCAACAACCAACCTTTCTCCCCCCACGTCACAGCTTTGAGCGCAGAAACCCTTCCAGCGTAGACCACCACGGGATGAAGGGCGCCATTGAGAAGCATCTTCGGCCCTGGTAAGAATAAATATCATGTTTTATTCAAATTTGAAGTACAGTATTTGATGAACTGTACAGTAAATACATATGTTGGGTAACTTTAGTTTGGCGGAAATATGGGCATACTAATCTTACAGCTGGGAAGTGGTAGTTAAGCAATCGTCAGATGTTTTTTTATATATATTCCTGCTGTGAAAGCATTTTAGTGGAGGTGTAGAAAAGTCAGTATATCTTTACCAATGGCTGTGTTACCGACGATCAGTGGCGCTAAAGGATGTTTGGCCTTCAGCTCCAGGAGGTGCGACAGTTCAGAAGGAGCTACCATATGCACTCTCTCCCCTTGGAAACAGAGCGCATCTCCACTGGGTTTCTTCTCCATAACCTACAACATGAAAAAAAAAATTCACTTGACTTAAATTCAAGTCAAGTGTATGAGAAAACAATTTGAGCGTGATTATCTTTTATGAGTTAATACCAAAAAAAAGTATTCACCAGCAGCTCTGGAGGGAAAATGAGATCCTGAGAAGGATCCAGAGGTAACAAGTCATCCATGGGGTAAAGTTCCTGAGAAATGTGATAGGACACACTATTATTATTATTATTATTATTATTATTATTATTATTATTATTATTATTATTATTATTATTAAACCAAATATCAGCTGTTGTAAATTGATTGGACTTACATCACTCTCCTTACTGTTAGTGTCGCATTTACTGTCATTTGTCCCATTTTGTCCCATACAACATTTTCCTCCACCTACTCCTCCGTCTTGGCAGCAGCCCGATGTCTGCTGAACATGTTGAATTAATCTGTGTTAGTTCATTTTTTCGTTACTGTGTTTATCAGTTGACAAAAAGGTCGTCTCATCACCTACCTCACTCCCACAAAAAGTCTTAAATCCATCTATTATCGGCCTATAGCCTGTGCAACGGCAAAGATTTCCTAGAAAATCCAAACAAAGGTTTGTCAGTTGGCGCGAAATGACTGGAAATAAGCAACAACTATTGACCGTGGGAATTTGTTGTTTTTAAAAGATTGCAACCACCAGCATGGTTTGCTCCGGGAAATTAAATGAACTTGATCTCAAAGGCGACAATGGCATTTTCTGAAAAGTGTCATGCCAAAAATGACTAAATGTTCAACATTAATTAAAGCAGTGCTCACACACTGATGACTTTACTTCTGTCTAACATCTTTTTTATATGAAATAACTGGTAAAAAATAAATGTAGCACTTGTATTTTTAAAAATGGCAATATTTCCCAATGTATGCAGTAGAAAATATAAAGAATCGTAAATTGGATATATTCAAGCCCCCTCAAATGTGTGCTTTGGTACAGGACTCTTACCTCCAAGAGCTTCCCTGATGTCCTCCATGGTGGGCTGAGGCTTGTTCCTCAGCAGCGTGTACATGGACATCACCATCCCAGGAGTGCAGAAGCCACACTGAGAGCCATGGGCCTTGGCTATTCGCTCCTGCAAGACAGGGGATGAAAAAACGAGCAGGTGTTAGAACGTATCGATAACGGGTAAAGTAAAAAAAAAAAAAAAAAAAATGTGGTGCGTTAGATAGACTTGTTACCTGAACGGGGTGGAGTTTGGTCTTGGTGCTGCCGATGCCTTCGACCGTCACCACCGCAGCACCGTGCAGGGTGACGATTGGCTGCAGACATGCGGTGACACTATAGTGTCTTTAGGGTTTGTCACGGATACACAACTCATTTGACTATAGTAGTTTATAGATTTCTTTAGATTTGTAGACCAGAACTTTTTCGTTAAAAACAAACAACTAACAAACTAACAAAGGAGGTAACATCTAACATCTCGTCTTGTTTGTATGTACAAAAAGGATACACAACTCTTTCCTGGTGCCGGTCGTATCTGGACACCATGACAGTGCAGGCTCCACATCCTCCACTTCCACAGCCTTTCTTAGTACCAGTCAGACCAACTGGTGGACGAGAGAGGACAGGCTGATCTGATTGATACTCCAATTGCAAGTATTAAGTAAATCTACAGTTTATATGTCATATACATGGTATCTAGCCAATTGTGGTGTCTGGAAATGTGATTATATCAACCTTTTCTCCTCAGAAAGCTGAGAAGCACTTCCTCTGGATCTGCATTCTTCTCAATAACCTGGATGGAAATGCGTCAAATAAAAGACGAGAAAGAAAAACAAATATTGGTATATTACCCAGGAAAGTACAGTTTGGGTATTTGCTTTTCCCAATTCTAACAGCTGTTTGAGCACTCAACCATAAATAACATTTTTAAATCCAGTTATATGTTGAATCCAACATATTTTTAAGTCTTTCTGTGATATTCACGAGTTGGAATAAGTTTGAGAACTACCGTTGAGAATCAAAGAAAATGTGGAAATACACACATGGCACTGTAAGAAAGAGTTGCACAAAGTGGTTGATGTCAGTTATGGCAACGATCTAGACTGAAAATGTAAAAACCTAAAGTTGCATTTAGTCAAATTAACATTATCTTTCTTTTTCATTTTTTTTTGTTTAGCTTTCCACAGCTGTTAAATGTTATTCTCTAATTTTACCTTATTTTAGAAACGAATTGAATATCGACTAATATATCGATTCAATGGGGACGGCAACAGTTAGAGATGAAGCATCTCACCTTTTTTCCATTGACAAAGAAGACCAGTTCACTTGGTGAAGACATTGTGATGGGTGGTTAAACTTCGAGTGCTGTGGGTTTTAAGTGACATGTTGAGCCTCAGGCTGTTAACATGGAGCGTTTACAGGATAGTCTATAGGCGGTTGCGGAAGGGGGAGGTCTATCTATCGACCTATTTATCCGTCTGTCTGTCGGACAACAGGACATTATATTACACTTAAATTTCGAAGTAATATTGGACATTTCATAACTTGTAAATATGTTTCTGCATTTGTATCTGTAGCTTTCTTTCCCGGCGGAGTACGCATGCGCAGCGGGCGGAGCTTGTGGACGTCCCGACGCGAGAGTCTTTTTGTTTGGACCGAGCACAAATTCAACACTCGGTTTCATTCCCCTGGTTACTAACCGTTTTCTATCTGCATTCATTTCGGTGAGTAGCTGCTTTTACACCCCCTCCGCCTCCTTTAACACCACAACCTCCCTCAATCCACAACAATACTCCACTTTAGGGTGTGTAAGATGAGGTTTGTTTAAGGCAGGAATGAAGGCTCCAGCTGGAGGGCGAATTTTCCTTTCGTCCGGTTCGGGTAGCTAGCTAAGCACGAGCCTCCTTACAGCACAGCTAACGGCCCTATCGCCACATGAACCCCCGGTTCGTTATGACATTTTGGCAACATGTGTCTAAGGGCAGGTCAGGTTCGCGTGGTGGTTTTAATAGGATTAGAGGTGGTTTAATAAACCAAATATGATTAGCGGTTCGGCTAGCGGGCCCCGCTAACCAGCGGCAGTTGGACGCATGGTGAGGCCCGGAGTAAGCCACTGCTAACCTACAATTAGCCAGCTGTAAAAATAGACAGCCTGCGTCATATCAAAACCAGATTATAATCCTTAAATGTGTGTGATGGTCCATAAAGCATGTTTTGTTTTAGGGTCACAGTTGTGGAAGCCGAATAAAATATTATTTCCAACAGCTGATGATTTAAATCACCCAACAGCTCTTCACTACCTCCTGGTTATCGTCTGTAGTTTGAGTCCTCACCGTGCTTATGTTTTGTCTGCTGGAATTTGTAATAATTGGTCGCAAATGGAAAGCCTTACAGTGACATTAGCTATAAACCTAAAAGTGGATTATCACAATACTTCATGGTGTACAAAAACATCAACATTGTTGTCAGTAATGTGTCCAGTTCAATTATTATAATTTATAGTACTTGTTCCAGACTTGACTTTTGAAATCAACTGTGCACTGTAGGTTATAGCAAAATGTATTTGGACACAGAAAAATGGTGAATTATCGCCTCATCTTTTTTCTTAATGTAGAAGATAGCATTGGCTACAGGCCAAAATGGGATTGTCCAACTCGAGTTATGTAAGAATACCTCACCATGCCCTAACTTGGGCAATTCAAAACCCAAACAAAAGGGAACAGTGTTCTGTTCAGTTGTTTCTCGACGTGTAAATCTGCGAAATTTTAATACACTTCTAATCATCTGCGTTTAATCCCCTGCAGGGTGTCTTTTATGAATAATCAAAAGCAGCAAAAGCCAACGCTAACAGGCCAGCGTTTCAAAACGAGGAAAAGAGGTCAGTAGCCTATTAATTGTCGTTTTTCAGCTTTGTACAGTATGTGTAACTGTGCACATATACTGCCTTGTGCCTTGATGGCTTGTTTTCTTCATACAAGTGCCATATCCTCCCACAGATGAAAAGGAGAGATTTGACCCTACTCAGTTTCAAGAAAGTATCGTACAAGGCTTGAATCAAACTGGCTCTGATTTGGAAGCAGTTGCGAAGTTCCTTGATGCCTCTGGCGCCAAGCTTGACTACCGCCGGTATGCAGAGACACTCTTTGACATCCTGGTGGCCGGCGGAATGCTGGGTGAGTTGACTTTTGGAAATCATTCTAACAAAAAAAAAATTTGAACTGATATTCATATACATTTGGCATAGGCAGGAAGTTGACAGACCCTGCAGTTCCTTTTTTTT
>JAFBJU010000129.1:431330-466269 GCA_016785305.1 Colistium nudipinnis
TATTCTTTTGTTTTTCCTCACTACAGCACCAGGTGGAACTCTATCTGACGACATGACCCGCACGGAGTTCTGCCTCTTCACGGCACAAGAAGACCTGGAGACGATGCAAGCATATGCTCAGGTGAAAAGCAGAGTTTATTAGATGCGTCTCGTTTTCCGGAGCTGCAAAAAATTGCCTTGATGGGACATTTCTTGCGATGTGTAAGTTAACGCCGTTTCTTCTCATGAAAAATAGGTTTTTAACAAGCTGATCAGGCGTTACAAGTACCTGGAGAAGGGTTTCGAGGAGGAGATCAAGAAGGTGAGGGGTTGTTTCTGTGCCTTTAAAATTAGCCGATAACTTTTAGTACGGTTGAGGGATCGAGGGTGCACGTGAGTCAAGCTTATGAGGATGGGACTTTTCTGTCGCTGCAGTTGTTGCTGTTTCTGAAGGGGTTCACCGAGTCCGAGCGCAACAAGCTGGCCATGCTGACCGGTATCCTGCTGGCCAACGGCAACATATCAGCCTCCATCCTGAACAGCCTCTACAACGAGAACCTCGTCAAAGAGGGTGAGGCCCCGTTTGCAGAAAAAGCTTGGAAGTTAGCCATCAGCCTCGTCAAGCGTGCATCAAAAACCAAAGTGGTCTTTCCGTTCAGGTGTCTCCGCGGCCTTCGCTGTCAAGCTGTTCAAGTCATGGATCAACGAGAAGGACATCAACTCTGTTGCCACCAGCCTCCGCAAAGTGGGCATGGACAACAGGCTGATGGTAGGTGAATGTGTTGGCCGCCAAAACTCTTCAGTCGTGTGTGAAGACAGTGGGTTTGATTCCATTTAAAAATGGAAGCTTTCAGCACGTGTTCCTCCTGCAAGTCGTTTTTGCAATTCATGGCATTGATGATGTCAAAATGACACGGCAATATCCCCGGCCCGCCCACAGGAACTCTTTCCTGCCAACAAGCGGAGCTGTGAGCACTTTTCTAAGTACTTCACCGACGCTGGGCTGAAGGAGCTCTCCGACTTCGCCCGAAACCAGCAGTCCATCGGCGCCCGCAAGGAGCTGCAGAAGGAGCTCCAGGAGATGATCAACCGCTGTGATCCTCAGAAGGAGGTGATTTTCCTAGAGATTGATGAAGCAAGGCTGCAGCTTCAACTCTTAACTGTACTCTGCATTTTTGTCACGCTGCATATTAATGTTAACTTATAATTTGATGGCATAGACAAAAGCGTCCCACGATAAGCTTGAAGGCTGCGGTAAATAACTCCAGTAAAAAAAATAACCCCCCCATTAGATTATCGCCTTCACCAGGGAGGAGATGAAAAAGGCGGGCCTCTCCGAGCAGGCTATGATCAGCATCATCTGGACCAGTGTGATGAGCTGCGTGGAGTGGAACAAGAAGGAAGAGCTGGTGACCGAACAAGCCATCAAACACTTGAAGGTATGGCAGCTTTAAAAAAAAATAAAAAAAATGGCACATAAGCGTGCATATGTTTCGTCTTGCTTTTTAAAAATGGAATCTGTACTGGTGAATATCTGTGTATTTCCATCTCTGCCACAGAACGCAAAGCGTTTTCTTTGCCGTTTCCTTAATTTTGTCTCTCTCCATGTGGCCCTCGCAGCAATACAGCCCCCTGCTGAAATCCTTCACCTCCCAGGGTCTGTCCGAGGTCAGCCTGCTGCTGAAGATCCAGGAGTACTGTTACGACAACATCCACTTCATGAAGGCCTTTCAGAAGATCGTGGTGCTCCTTTACAAAGGTTGGCGTCGCGTCCAGAGATTTACAACTATTACCTAAAAATGAAGTGTCTGTTCAAATGTATATAATCTTCAACAATGTACTGTATGTAGTCTGTCAGGGAGTGTTTTTTTTTTTTTTTTTTTTTTTTTATTTTTTTATACATACAGCTTCTGGCTAATACAATTGTTTAGATGCTGCACGACTAACTTAAGCATCCGGTATTTACAAAGGCATGTTTCAATAATTTTGAGGCTATATGGAACATAAATTATGAGTTTGTTTTTTTTCCCCCTCCCAGCCGACGTATTGAGTGAAGAGGCCATATTAAAGTGGTACACCGAAGCCCACCTTGCCAAGGGGAAGAGCGTTTTCCTCGAGCAGATGAAAAAATTTGTCGAGTGGCTGAAGAACGCTGAGGAAGGTAAAAACAAATCATGCACAACTCCGCCCCTGGGCAGTAACCGCATATTTTGACATGTCACAGCAGGAAAAGCAAAAGTAGAGCTAGTATTATCACTGGTTGTTTATCTCTGTGAGCTGGTATAACAAATTCAGCCTCTCTTAGGGTTGCACCTTTGTAACTCGACATGACGGTAACTTATAAAATGATATAAGAACCGCGATGCATTTTTTCACCGTCCTGATCTGGTCAATTTTGACTGTGGAAAATGTCCAAAATCTTCAAGCCTTGATCTGGACAATTTAAGTTTATCTATCTATTTATATTTGTATCTGATGAAACCAGATAATGTTGTTCGACCTCCTTGACATGGTTGCAAGTAGAACTTTTTGCTGCTCCTGCTATAAATAACCCCCCTAGACCACTAGATGACCTCTCACATAAATGGTTGATGGAGGGAATAGTTTGAAGGTGATATTTGATGATGAAAATAACTTCTTGTTTCACTTCTCCATGAAATCCTATAAAAAAATGTGATTAGAAATAAAATGTACTGTTCTTTTTTTTCTTCTTCTTCTTTCTCTCTCTCTCTCTCTCTCCCCTTCAGAGTCTGAATCGGAAGAGGAGGAGGCAGATTAAAAACCTCTATGGCCAGATGAGCTTTTCCCCTTTCTTAATTTCTTTCCTTTTTTTTCGAGTAGTAGCAGGAGCAGTAGTAGAGTGTCTTTCGCCATCCTTTCTCTCCTGCCTCCTGTTACCCCTCAATTCCCCCAAAACACAGGCACACCCTTCCACCACTCAAGATTTCAACGTTATCTTGTCAAAAAAAAGGAGCATGCCCTTAATGTTTGTTATGCCCAGAGGTGGGAATGGATAAATATAGATTCTATTGATGATGACGACATTGGTGTGACAGTTGTAATTTGGATACCAAACATTCCCTGGGACCTCTGCAGCTTGTACAAATATGAACTAGAATTTGGTTCAAATTTGATTTGGCCTTTATCCAACACTTACAAGGCAGACAAAATAATGAATTGAATGAATTTCCCCCCTCCCCTTTTTTACCTATCTTTTCACCAGCCCACAATGTTTGCTCCTGTTGGGTCTTAAATTTCACATTCCTTTTTTTTTTTTTTTTTTGCCTTTTGAGTAAACTCGTCCCACGTGTCGAGGTCACTGGTCAGTCCGTCAGAAGACACGCACCCCTGTAAGATGCCTCTCCAGTTAACTGATTAGTATTGGTTTCTACTTTCTTTAATCTGAATCTAAACCAATTTGACTTTTTTATGGAATAAAGATTATTGAAATGATTCATTTGGTTTCTGATCAGTTTTTGTTCTGGAAACATGGAAACATTTGGTGGCAGAAATGCAGCCCTTTGTGAATAAATGTAATGGAACTAATTATAAGACTAATATGTAACCGCTGTGTTTCAAAAGATCATTATTTTGAAATGTCAGCCCAATCTAATATTCTGTTTTTTTGAAATAATAATGATTTATCACTTTAATAGGCTAAATAAACAACTGTGGAATTTTGTGAAAACCAACCTTTTACAATTGGGAAAAATCGAAATCCTCTTTTTTTTGTCAGCATACGTTTCCATGTGAAAGTAACTAGGCTGAGCATATGAAGCCTACAGGCAAGTATACATTAGCTTTTTTTTCTTTCTATGTTTGCTGTGGCTTTGCCGTGCAGTTGGTTTTTGAAGGATTGCACAAAATACACATCGTACAAAAATACATTTATCTTAAAGCAGGTTCTCAGAATTTGCAATGTGCAAAAGGACACAATTGTCAGGTATTCAAGTACATTCTCATACGGTCATGTTACACGTTCAATTTAGAGGTAGCCCTTCGTATTTATAACAGGTCTGAGGTAGTGTGCAACACGTCCCAGTGACACTTTCTTAGCCATATTTCCTGTAGAGTCCGTATTATGGGATCTGGTTAATTGCAAGTGTATTATATATATTTTAAATAAGTGCAACCCAGAACATCCCACCTTCGTGTACACACAGAACATATGCTTTGTGCTCTTTAAAGTGATAACAGAGATTGTGCAACAACGCAAAAGTAAACATTCCATCACGCTGCAAATATTTTTACCCATAACTTTAGGACAAATTCATATTTTGAGAGAGCTGATGGATCTATTAATGTCCCCTCCAAGGGCCCCTGGCAAAATTGAGATATTTCAAACAACATTTACAAAACTGAACGCAGCCTCCGCTTTTGCTGCTCCTCAATTTCCTTCACGTGACTGAAGGACATGGGCTAAGGGGTTTGTGAGTGTGTGTGTGGAGGGGGGAGGGGGGGGAGGTGGGTGTTGTACTATTTGTAGAACCAAAATACCCCTCCCACGTCGGGTGCATCTTTACACACTGCCTCAGGTTACAGCCCAACCAAAACACAGGTTCTAGGGGCAACAGAAAAGTGCATGTGTTACTTCTATCTCCTGAGTTTTTCGTGTGTGTAATCGAAAAGCTACAAACATACTTGTAAATATGTACAAAGTATGTACAAAAGTCCCACGCCTTGGGTCTATATGATTTGTCAGGCCTTTCCCTCAGTCTCTGAGCTGTGGAAAACAAAGAACAAATACGTTTTTAGCACAGCACAGTGAAAGCATCGCAACATTTAACCCTTCATTACAAATTTGCTTTTTTTAAAGTTAAAGGAATATCAAGCATGACATGTTAACGGTATATATAATATATAGCACTTGTATTTGTAAGAAAAAAGATAAACTGACCCAAGTTATTTCATTTGTACCTGTCGTAATATTTGAAGACAATGACACTAAAATAAATACTTGCTGAGAATAGATTTAGATTTACTTTATTTAGATTTGAAACAATGTTAAACTTTAAAAAGTGACCTTGTGCCAATCTGTACAATTTGAACTGCACAAACCAGCAAATATTCTTTATTCCCCTTTTACTTGTGTATTTAGGGGGGGAAAAGTATGCTCCACAATACAGCATAGTGCTGTTAAATATCAACAGCACAACTTGAAATTTACACAACTTTTTTGAGTGGAATCTATTCACTTAATGTTTCATGGCAGGCTTGTTTGTAAATGGGGTTCATTTGTTTGGCTTGCATTTCATTGTGGTTCGTGTTGCTGTGAAGTCCTGTTATTGCCCTAGACCTGAATCTGTTGAATCAGCATTATTTGTAATCAAGTTTCAAACTTTCCCAACAGGTCTTGGGAAAGTGTGTAGCTGTGAATCCTTTCTTTTACGTCTTCTACCTAAACCAGGTATGTTATGTTGGAGAAAACAACACTCCAGTGTTTGCGATACTAACTCCCTCTTTGAACCTCATCTCCTTGAAAGCCCTAGTAATGGATTCTTATTCGGATCACAGAGCGGCTGCAGCAGCATCACTTGTCCGTTTGTACCAGCATCATCTCTCCGGATGACTGCAGCGGAGGACCGTGCGCGGTGTATTTACCTCTCTGACCCGGGGTGAGACAACCGCCCCCCCGGGGGCCGCACAGGACGAGTCCTCCCGCGGCGACGCTCTGCGCTCCGGGTGCGAGCCCGCCGCCCTCCTGTGGTTGCCGAGGCAGAAGGTGCAGATGGGCCGCAGCGCGGGTGCACCGGGCGCCGCGGGCCCGTGCCGGATGCCCGGGTAGCGCAGGCACGGCTGCCCGTCGCCGCTCTCCTCCCCCAGCAGCAGCACGTTGGCCAGGTGCGAGATGTAGCTGGAGGCCAGGCGCAGCGTCTCGATCTTGGACAGCTTCCGGTCCGCGGGCTCGGTGGGGATGAGGGTGCGCAGCGCCGTGAACGCCGTGTTCACGCTGTGCGTGCGGTCGCGTTCGCGCGCGTTGGCCGCCTGCCGTTGTTTGACCGCGCCGGGGAGAAGCGCGTCTCCGCCGCCGCTGCGCCTTCGCCGTCTACGGCGCCTGGCCTCCCCCGCAGCCTCCGGCGGCTCCGCGCGCGGGCTGCAGCCTCCGCTGGTGCTGTCGCTGTCGCTGTCCAGGTCGGAGGTGAAGGAGTCCGGGTGGTGCTGCTGCTCCGCGCCTGGGGACCTCATCCTGGCCTCGCCTCGGGTGCGACTGGTGCTGCGCATTAAGTTTATCCTGAGGGGGGTGAAAATAGCCACGCGCGGCCGAGCAGGTGCCGCCGATCCGGTGACCGAGGGGGCTTCGGGGCGGCCGGCCCCCGGTGGATCGGCATACCATCCACATGAATGACGGCTGCTTTCTAGGTCGCCAGGCCTCCCGCAGAAGAGGGTGGACAGGTGGACCCGGATTGGTGGGGGTGGGAGGGCACCTGTTGTCCTCCGGAGGACACATAATTAGGCTCCACCGATGTGCCCCCAATCACGTTCCAATAATTTAAAGTCATCATGATAAAAAAAACAATGATTTCACTGAAATTTTTGACTGTAAGTTTATAATAGCAGGAACAATGATTCTGTTGCCTAATTATTATCATTTTTTTTAACCTCCCCCTTATTTGGAGAACATACTGATGTAATACTGGCCCTGATAGAAGCTCTTTCATGACAAAAATACTGCAACAAAAAAAAGCTATAGTTCGAAGCATGAGAACAAGCTGCAGAGTTACTGTTGTGGTATTTGTCGAGGCCCCAAAAAACGTCCACCCTGATTGGCCAGCAAAATGCACTTGTAGACATTTTCATACACCTTTGGTCCCCAAAGACGTCTGTTGACCCTCCTTCCTGGTGTTGACATTGTACTTGTGTGGAATGAAACCTATGTTTTTGCTGATGAGCTTGATTGACAGCTTCAAGTCCTACACACACGGTGTCAAAGTCGGTGTTTGTGTGTTTGTGTTGTGCCTGTTGGCACCCAGGCCGGGAGGATAACTTTGCGTCCTTGGCCCCCCCCCCCCTGCTCTGAGCTCCCATTGAGTGAGCAGTCCAGGTGTACCCGGACCCTTCCCTTCCTGTCCCGCTCTGTCAGTGCCCACCATGATGGACACACATCCCCCACCTTACCCAGTGCCATCTTTGGGAGTGGATATAAATATCTGTGAGGGAACGATGCCTTGTGTGGGCTAGGTTGGGCTGTCAATGTCACTTCAGTTTATTTACACTTATCGATGTTGTCGTGTGGAAAAAAGTTGCCAATTTGATTTTTTTCTCAGCTTAAAAAAAAGAAATCTAACAAAGCTTTGGATGTGATTTCATTCTATGGCTGAGAATTGCATCTACATTTCTGAGCATGTTTTGTTTAGCATTCTCGATATTCTTACTAATGCCACCAGATGGCAGTAAATCCTCACAAATCATTTCTTTTCACTGGAGCTATTTTTTTTTTAACCTTACACAGGTCAAAGGTCACCTACATACAGAATAACACCTCCTACAGGATAACTCGTTGAACCCCGGGTAAAGACAAATGTGTTGTTAAAATGTCTTCTAAAATGTGGTAAAAATATTGTAGGGACTTGTTAAACATGCCTAAAGAACCACACAGGGCCTATGAGTGATAGAAACAAATATCAACAAAGAGCCAGGCCTGTTGCTCCTGCTGTGCTCGACCAAACCGTCCGGCTTCATCCTAATCGGTTGTAAAAAGTCAAGCGGCTCTTTAGTTTGTCGGCAGAGGCAGGGGGGAGGCAGGGTGAAGTCCTAATTGGCGCGGAGCTAATGGGGGCCTCGTTAATCTTTTAATCCTCATTCCCCCCCCCCCCGTTTCCCCAGGCCCCGTCGGCCGTGAACTTGTCTGGCCCCTGCAGTAAAGTCAAATGCTTCTCTGCTGCCGCCGATAAACAGCGGGCCCCTGGAAAACCTCAGGGGTGAACGTGAGAAAATTTAAGAGTGTCTCATGCTTGACAGTGAGAAGAATTTCAGAACGAATAATCGAATTAAACCTTAACGAACCTTAAGAACTGTTGTAGAATCCATCTTTTGATTTAATTCATCTTGTATTCCATACCTCAAAGGAAATTTCAAGAAATATATATAGTAGACCTTAATAGGATCTTTATTTGTTTTCTTACAAACAACCAATACACAATGCTTTAATAAGAAATAACATCGATTATAAAGCGATTAAGATATATACAACGAGAAATATGCGACAGTATCAAACAACCAAATAAATAAATACTCATACAGAGGTTTTGGGTTTGTGGCGGAGAACGTGAACATTTTGACCTTTTGAATGATACTTTATGCTGCTATGTGTGGCTCCCTGCAGATTGAACTTTGCAGTGTGATCCAGACTCTGTTTTTTTCTTTGACGATGATGATGGCTCCGATCACCTGCAGGATTTAAGCCTGCTGATCGGGCTCCAGGCGCTTAGTCTTCGCGGGCTGTTGAGCGGCTCTCAGCCTCGGGCGATAGGGAGCTGAAAAAGAAAAAAAGAAAATAAATGAATGAGGTCCTACAATAACAATCACAGATCCCCACTCCTGCAAAGTTTAAACGAAAATGGCCGTACCGGGTCGGACAGAAAGGAAAGACTTGGAAGATGTAAAAATATGACAAAACATCCGCTGTTAAAGATACATTGTTCATGACTTTCCTTCCTATCTTTCTTCTTCCAAATGTCTTTCACGATATCAGATTCTATAAATGTCCCCGTCTAAAACTTTTCTTCTCCTTCTTCAGAAAATTTTACTTCATCGCCTGAGTGGGTTTCGACCGGAAACAACAGGACAACCAGCCGACAAGCGGTCATGGTAGGATTGAGTAAAATACACTATTATATTCATTTACACTTTATATGAATGCAAAGGGAAGATGAATTTCAGCATGTTTGCATTTATGAAATGTGTTTTTATTTAAGTATATGTAGAAAAATTCCACCCCTGCCCGCCCTATCATCTGCAAGTGGTCAGTTCACGGAATGGATGCATTTTCACATGTTTCCAGTTCTCCTCATGCGCCGATGGTCTGATTCACATGTGTGAATCTCAGACCGGCTGGCTTCCTTTACATTCCTCCCTACAGTATATCTACCTCTGTGAGGTTAAACAAAAGAAAAATCCAGGATGCAAACTTCTTTAGGTCTCCAGGCCTCACTTACCCTCCTGGAGCACAGAGAGCCGGAGTATCCGCTCTGGCAGGCACAGACATTTGGTTGGACGCAGCGACTGCCGTACAGGCACTTCTGGTCACAGTGGGCTAGGAGAATCAAATGTAATCCGAGTGGGAGGTTTAATAACGCAGTATATACTATTATATAAATATAATGTGCAGTAAGCACTAGTTTAGGTTATGTTGGGGTCAATCTCAATCTCAAACCGCCAGGCTCTGTGTTGTGGGGTACTCACGGATCTGACAGAGCATGCCTTGCCACCCCGGGGTGCAGTGACAGGTGTTGGGACCCACGCACTCCCCTCCGTTCAAGCACTTCTGCAGGCAGCTGGCTGTGAGGCAACACACAGACTCGGGTTAGACTCACAAACGTGCGGCAACTTTTGTGTTTCCACCACAGGTCAACATGGAGATGGAGCATATGATGTAGCGTGTGTGTTATTGGGTATGTTTTAATTTTAACCATAGGAATCTAACAGGTTCCCTTCGGCAAAGCTTTGGTTCTTCAGTTCCTCTATTTTTTGAGGCCATATTCCATTTTTTGGTGACATCCTCAGCCCTAGGTGCCTTCGGGTGCGAGAGTGGTTATCGCAGGACAAAAGGGAAATCCCCCTGACAATTGGATGTCTGTCTTTTAGGCCTCAGTGGAATATCACAGAGGAGCCTGAGGGTCAGAGGCCATGAAGCACGTGACGACCGATGGGGCCCCCACACGTGTAGGCACCTTCGCCAGCAGAGCCCGGAATGTTCACCTGCCGGACAGTATCGGCGCGCCCGCCTCTGCTTCAGTTAAGGTGAGTTATAATGAAGGATGATAATACAAATTTTCATGACAGTCGATTTCTGATGCGATGTTCTCATGTCAATTTGGGGATTCACATTTTTCTATATTGTCGTTGAGTGGATTGGATGGATTCTGTTATTGGCACCGATTGTTGATTGATTAACAGTTATATAACGATGTCCACAATGCAAAAAAAAAAAAGTTTTAAGGCATTCTTGCATGACCGATTACTTACGCTTTTCGCACCTCCTCCCTCGCCAACCTGACGGGCAGTCGCAAACATCTGGACCGACGCACCTCCCGCCGTTCATGCACATGGGCTCGCACACGCCTAGAAGTGAAGTGAAAGTCATTGGAGAAGAATAGAAGATCGCACTTTGTTTGTCTACGTTTTTTTGTCACAGAGAAGAAAGAGGACATAGCGATGAGGGGAGAAATGAGGAGCTGGAAGATATGGACGTACTTTTCTCACAGCGCCTGCCGATATATCCCTGCAGACAGGAGCAGATGTTGTTCCTCATGCAGACACCGCCGTTTTTACAGGGAGGACTGCAAACGGCTGGAGGAGGCCGAGGAAAACAGAATCAGTGATTCGATAACGCCACCTCAAATTGAGCTTTGGAATTTGTTTTGTTCAACGATGCCCCCAGGTTCTGTGGATTCACCGTTCTGACACTGTGCTCCGTAGAAACCGTGAGGACACGCGCACGCGTTGGGCCGAACGCAGGAACCTCCGTTCAGACAAACGGGAGAGCAGAGAGCTGCAGGAGAAGGAGGCCAGAGCATCAGCGCGACAGGTCAGCGCACACACGTACGCACACACGCACACACGCACACACACACTATCCCCACTCACCAGTTTCACAGGAGGGTCCGGTCCAGCCCGAGAGGCACCTGCACTCATCTGGAGACACACACTGGCCTCCGTTGTGACAGTGGCGGCTGCACACCACTTTAATTGACAGAAGAAAAAAAAACAAACATATTTATCACAATTTATTTAAAATAACATTAGATATTGCGCAGCTTTGACTCCCACAAGGAAATCACAGCGGGGGCGTAAAAACTCACTGGTTTGGCATCTGGGTCCAACAAACCCATATGGACAGGAGCAGGTCTGCAGTCCCACGCAGGTTCCCCCGTTTTCACACGGCAACGTGCACAGAGCTGCACACATGGGCCGTTCATTTTGTAAGACTTTTATGAGTGCCATCATGAGTATCAGGGTGTAAGATATCCAAAACGGGTTTCAAACATGCGACCCGTGGGCTACTTTGCAAAGTGCCAAAATTAATTATTGCCCTTGTTTAAAAAAAATAAATAATAATCTGGTTGGCCTCACCTTCCTGGCAAGAGTCTCCGTGAAACCCCCTCAGGCACTGACACACACCCGGTGCTATGCACACGCCCCCGTTCATACACTGCGGGTCACAGATGGCTAAGAGGGGAAAACCAAAAATGTGACTCTCCAAAAAATATTGAAATAAATTCAAAGACATAAGCTAATAATAAGGAGAATAAATGTGAGGCATTTCCTGTGTTTACCTGTCAGACAATCATATCCGGTGTAGCCCAGTTTGCAGCGGCACGTATTTGGCGCAGCGCACACCATGTTCCTTCCGCATGTGTGCCTGCAAACAGCTTAAACAACACACACACACACACCCATTGAGTTCTACCTCGTTGAAGTTGCGCTTCATTGTACATTTTGAAGTGGTGTTGTACCTCGACAGGCCTGTCCATCACCGGTGTATCCCACGGGACACCTTCCGCAGCGGAAACCCCCGTCCACATCCGGTTCGCACTGGACGCCGGGGAAACACGGCAGGTCGGCGCAGGTGGTGGCGCGCGGCTCGGTGGTGGCGCCGCTTTTGAGCCATGGCTGGGCGGAAGTGGCTCTCTGCCACGGGGAGCGGTAGAACGTCTTGCCTGGTGTTGTGAAGGTCAGAGCCGGGAACGTGCGAGGAGGCTCCGAGGCGGCCTCCTCTCCGTCCGCCGAGAACTCTGACTCGGACAGCGGGTAGGACGGGGCGGCGAAGGTCGCTGTGAGCGGGAGCGCTGACCTGGGAGGGGTCCGGGGTCTGGCCCGGGTGGACGCCGGGCAGCTGAGCCGAGGTCCGATCGTCTCTATGGACTGCGCAATTCCACGAGTTGAGAGGTACGGAGCGGGTGGCGTGACCTTGAAAGACGTGGCACCGGTCAGGGCTGCTGCGGACTGCAGGTAGGTTATAAATGCCAAAGTTATTGGTCATAATGTAAAAGGTTATAATGTAAATGTTATGAGTTATCGGACGCACATGATAGTGACTGCTCTGGAGTGCGTAAATATGACACTCACCTGGGAAGCAGTCACCCGCGGAACAAACTCTCTGGAGGCCGCGACGCTCGCCGTCGCGCGCCCCCTGGTGTCCGGTGTAGTGATGGCGCTTGGGCGGCCCCAGAGCTCTCCGGAAGCAGTGACCGCCTCTCTCCTCCCGGTGCCTCCCCCTCTGCCCCCGGATGCGGGAGACCGGCGCAGTGCCTTGTCCCGGTTCGGCCCGTTGACGGACGCGGGGGACGGGTGTTTGATGGCGCGCCTGGTGGGCAGGTCGGGCAGGTGGAGCTGGGAGACTTGGCCGCCACTTCCGTGTTGGGCGGAGCGGCTGGTCTTGCCGGCCGTCTGATGCTGAGGGAGGTGATTGGATGCTGAGGAAAGGACAGTAGGCAGTGGCTTTATGGTCGCGTCGGATTAATATGGTTAAAGACATCAAGCTAAATGGGGAAAAGAAACGTAAACGGTAAATCCCATTTAAGGCGAAGGCCAAGAAAATGAAAATCCACACAATTGAGAGCAGGAAAGAATAAAAGCCCTTTGTTGGAAAACGGAAACTCCCCCTTGAACGGTGGTGATGATGTCTCGTGTGCAGCTGACAGACTCGTCTGTACAAACACTTTGCGGCGCTTCCTGACTTCCCACACAAACATGATCCACAGTGAAGGGAAAGGAATCGTCCCTGCTGAGCTGTAACTCCCTCCCCATGTTGAAACCAAAAAAGAAAAAAAAAAAACCTCAGCAGTCTTTTTCTGAAGCTTTGCGGCCGAGTGCCGACTTTGAAGTAAACCAGAGGTGGTGATTACGTCCTGCCAGTCTCTCACCACTTACAATCATTTATCCGCCGCAAAAAGGCTTCTTTCTTTTTTATATCCGAGAGAATGGCGCACATTCTAACAACCAAAATCAGTGAACACCAAAATGTAAAGTAAACAAGATCTTTCAAAGGTCAAATGTTCTCCTACCTGCCTTGGCGTTCTTCATACAGACGCGTCCGTTGCCGTAGAGGCCGGGGGGGCAGCGGCCACAGACGTAGCCGACGTGCGGCGGCCTGCGGTTGATGCACTGAACCCCGGGGAAGCAGGGCCTGCTGGCACACGTAGCCGACACGTTCGCGGCCGACCCTGGGAGACACACACACACACACACACACACATTGTGGTCACTGCTCTGTGTGAGGTGATTTTTGGAGACCATCTCTTGTGAGTTATCCCCGCTGCGATGTGCTCAGTAAGTTGGATTTATGTCCACCACAGTAAATCAGGTTTTTATTATTTTTTTTTTTCAGTGATCTTTTGATCGTGTTTTCCTCCCACTTGATCAAAACTGAGTGGCCAGGAACTCTGTTGTCATCCGTAAAAATATTAAATTACAGTAGGTAGAAATTGCTGGGCTCACCTGAAGCTGGTCTGCCATTTGCTGGTGTTTGGACGACAGCGGGCGTCTTGACCACGGTGTTGTCGATTTTGGGCTGATCAGGCCCGGCTCGGTCCGATGTGACCCCTGAGTTGTTGTTGTTAATTGTGTGCGGGTTAGTCCTGGATGGGTGGAGGTCAGTTGCCTTTCTCGCCTTTGTCTGGGAGGCACTTGACGCAGATGCTGTGACGCTCTCGTCCCTTTCGGCCTCGGTGAGTTTTGGACTCGGGCTGATTCCTGGAGTCTTTATCCCGGCGGCGTTCTGAGCCTGTGATGTGCCCGCCTCGATTCTTGGAAATGTCCGTCCCGCCTCGGCCCTCGTCTGCGGGGAGCCGCCGCTCGAGGTCTTCCGGAAAGGGTCTGTCTTTGTTTTGGGGGGTTGCGGGCGAACATCTGGTGTGTGGTAGACAGTCGTACGAGGAACAGATGTTGTTGGAGTGACGGTGGCCTGCCTGGCGACTGCTGCATGGGGAAAAAAACAAACAAACAACAATTTCTGGATTACCGTGTAATGCCTATATCAGATGCTCTTATCTGGAATGAATGGAACCAATAGCGAAGATGTGAGAGAGAGGGAATATATTGCTCTCTCTGTCGTGAATATACTTTGTTATTTTCATTACATTTCTCTCTATAATTGGCTTATTAAATGATTTGGGTTAAAATCTCACAACGTGGCCCTCTGGTAGTGAGAACACATTTTTTTGGGTGCCCCCCCTATCCTCAAAATGGTCCTGGACGGAATACATTTTTTTTTTCTTCTTGCTCCCTCTGCGTCCGCTCTTAGCTTTGAATTTAAATTCATTTGGACGCGACTCTTGCGCTTCCGACACAAGCCCTGACCTGAGCAGAGGCCGCCGGAGAAAAGAGAAAAAAAAGAGGATCGTCCATCACAGCCCGCTCTGCCTCCAGAGCATTTAAGATTATGCTGTGACGCCACCCCCTCCCCCCTCCCCCTTCCCAATGGCCCCTGACATCAAAAGTTATGTATACTTTGCGCTGAACTGAAAAAGGAGGTGAAATCTGTTGAACCATAGTTCCTTGGCTTGAGTAGATCAGCAGTAAAACAAAAGGGAAGGAGGAAATCCAAGGATCTGCTCTCATGAGTCTATTTGGTCTTGGTTCCATAAAAATGACAAATAACATGTTGCCGACAGTGATTTATGCAGTGTGTTCTGCTGTGGGCCAAATATTCCATTAAGGATAATACTATGTACACTCTGGTTTGATTTTGGATTGATTACGCGATTACATCTAATCATTGTACCTGTCCTACATTGTTATTTAGGGAGAAGAAGGAACATTTTGTCAAGAAAGTTTTTTTTTTTTTTTATGTATTAATGTCTCTAGATAATAACTAACTCAATATTGCGTCCACTGAAGAGTCGCATCTGGAATTGAGCAAAAATGTCTTGGAACAACTGAACAAAATGGAACAACTCAATTTTCTTTTTTCTCGGGAAGCGAACCAAATCCAAATTTACTTATTTATTACTTATTATTTTACTTATTTACTTATTTTATTCTCATGATGCATTGATCGTTAACTGTTTGATGTTTTTTTGCCATCAGATCTCAGGACTGGTCGCCACATTCGGCACTTCTGCGACTGGACCACCCACAACATGCCCGCGCCACTTACCTGTGCATTTTGTGCCGTTTCCCAGCATGCCTCTGGGGCAGGGCCCACATCTGTAGGAGCCAAAGCTATTGGAGCACTGAACTCCAGGGAAACAGGGCTTTCTTTCGCATTCGTTGATATCTTCCAGGCATGTTATACCTAACACACAATTAATTCTGCAAGTATTATACCTCAACAATACAAATGTATTTTTTTTTTATGATTCAGTACACAGATTAGTTGACCCACATCAACTCTTACCTCTCAGCCCTGCGGGACACTCGCACATGTATCCGCTGGCTGTGTCGATGCACCTACCGACTGTGCACGGAGCCGACGCGCACTCGTCCACGTCCTCGCCGCAGAGCTCCCCCCGCTTCCCCTCAGGACACGCGCACAGGTACTTGCCGCTGCCGGCGGGGAAGTTGACGTCGGTCACGCACGTGCCCCCATTTTGGCACCCACACTGCACCACGTCGATCTTTGAGACACACAGGAAAAGATGCATGATGTGAGGCCTTTTTTCCTTTGTGTTATAAATACAATATTAAAAAAAAGACCATTAGGTCGACTGTAATTAGAGCTCAACAGCTTCCCTCATGTCCTCCTCCAACTCCAACTCTACCTCCACAGCGACTGTGCTCTGGGCGTCGCACTCGTCGGACAGCGTGAAGCGAAACGAGCGACCCGCGGGACCCTCCTCCGGAAGCGTCGGGACCCACCAGATCAGGAGTCCGGCCGGGGAGAGGACCGCCCCCTTCGGACTGTGCTCCAGCTGGAAGAGGAGTGCCGAGCCCTCGGGGTCCGACGCGGCAAACTGGAACACAAAATTCTCCCCGGCAAACGTCCGAAGGGGGCTCTGGGGTTGGTGGAAGGCCGGTGGCACGTTGACTGCCAGAAAAAAAGTGAAGGAGCAAGCTGACATTTTTATGCAACTCATACAAAACTGCACAATAGAAGCTTTCCATGCATTTCCATTCATAACCAGCCTCCGGTATCCCCACTCTCTTATTTATCAACACATCTCCAGCTACAAGTGTGTTTGTGTTTTAATGACAGGATTCGCTTCCTGTCCTGAAATAAACTTCTCAGAAGTCTGGTTTTGGCAAAAACATCCCCGCGGGCCCTTCCTGGAAGAGTCGTCGTAAACACACGAAAGGGCTTTCCAACTGGATCTCTCAACGGCCATATCGGCGAGGTCGCGTATTATCCCGTCAACTGCTCGGATCACGGGTCCGCCGCCGCAGATGTTCAAGGGGGAGCACATTGGGCTAAAACCCCGGAGCTCCTGTTTGCGTTAAAAACAGCAGCAAGAGGTAGAGCTGCTGATGAATGAAATTAAAACATATTTTTTTTCTGAAAACTTAAATGTGGAAAAATGAGGGGAAAAAAAGTCCCCACCCCGTCCCCCTCCTTCCTCTCCCCCTCCCCCTTGTCTCTCAGAGCGGTGAAACGACGGGCATGCTGGGAAACCTAAAACCTCCGCTCCTTTGATCTGCTAATGTGGACAAACAGGACCCCGGTTTGACGGCTACCACGGGGACACGCCGCACCAACACAGTAAGAATAAATGCCTGCGTCGCTGGTCATCATTAGCGCGCTGCAGGCAGGGAACATAAAACATCTATAATCTTGTTATTCACATGGACAATTTTTTAAAGATTGCTCCAAAAACAGAAGATGAATGAGATTCGTATTCGGTGTTGCTATAGAATACTGTCAAGTACACAAATTGTACACAAACTATATATATATGCCATTTGTTTGGTGCGATTGCATGCAAGATTATTTGTGGTAACCTGAAAATGATTAAATATTATATATTATATGTATTATTATATTTTTTTTATTTCCACGTGATGGGATGCACCAAGCACTAACGGTGTCCTTACCTTGGTTCACAGACCAGGTGAATTTGGAGGTGAGCGGGTCACAGAGGAGGCAGGGGCTGCTGGGATTGGCGTCGCCCTCTGCGAAACACATCCCGTCGATGTTGCACGTCCGCTCCTGGGCCCAACGGAAAACGTCAAAGTCAAGCGCCGAGAAGCGTGCTCTTATTTACAACGTTGCATTTAACTGTTGACATGTTAACAGCAGAAATGACAACATTATATAAAAAAAACAAAACGTTTTTCCCCCCAAGATGTTTGTTTTCCCTTTACGGGTTTTTTCCCTGCCAGGTGAAGAACTGGAAATCGGCTCCGGATACACATCAGCTGCTACATCCCCACTTAAGTTGATACAATTTGGTTCAGCTTTGGCAGGCGCATGCACATTTCCTGGTGTCTGCAGCTGTTTGTGCGGATGTGTGTGTTCACATTTGGTGTGTATTTGGTAAGATAACACGTTTTTTCTGCCAGCGCTCACACAAAAACCTCTTTCCGTCACAACAGGACCTCTCTCTCTTTTTTTTAATGCCACGTTTTTAATCAGCTGCTGCATTTGAGGAGGATGGTAAATCAGTATGTCTAACAGTGCATATCAAAAAAATCCGTGGGAGCGATGAAAGGCCGCTGGTGGCTGTCTGGATCTCTTTTCCTCACTTGTACCAAATATCTTCATTTGCCTAAACTTGACCCTTCAATTGTGTCTTAGGCCAATCAGAGAAAAAAAAAAAAAAATGTAAATCCTACTCCAAATTTAAGTTTTTTTTCAATGTAAAGGCCATGTTTCTTTATCTATTTATCACGATTGATTAAATAGGAATAGAGCACTTAAGTGGTCAGGTATGCACTATGACCTTGAACCTGGACATTGATCCATGCAGTTGTCAAACAGTTTGCAGAAATGGATAGTCTTTGTTTTCCTGCAGTTACACAATAGTCACAAACCCAATTGCCAGAGCTTTGCCAGAATCATATAGTCATTATTAAATACATATTTAAAGAGGAAGCAGGCTTTCTTGGTACTGGCCAAGAAAAAATACAAATTTACTCTGACGGATAAGTATGGACGTTTGCTGTGGAGATGATGTTGATGAACAACTTAGATGTAACCGTTTGCTTTTTATATGTTACCTTTAACTTACAGAGTCCTGAGCGCGACGCCTCGCAGACCTGGCAGACGCCGTCGTAGATCGTCAGCACCTTGGCCTGGCTGTACTGGGAGCCGTCGTTGGTCACCTGACGGGGGAAGAAAGGACGAGGTATCAGCCGCCCACCGAGCGAAAGGTCCATTAACTGCAGGTCAGTACGAGAAGCATGATCACCTTAATCTCCCAGCGTGCGTACGGTTTGTCGTCCATCATGAAATCCTCCGTGTTGACGGCGGCGTTGCTCAGAGACGGGACGCCGCAGTCCAACGCTTTGGAGCTGAGGAAGGTGGCTTTTGTTCTCTGTTTTTCCGCCGCAACCCAAGCTCCGTTCATGTGCTGCGGCGGCAGATCAATGCACGTTAGAGGGAATACATAGGAAAAAATCCCTCTACTAATTACCTCTTGAAGGGGCCGCAGCCTGGCATCGCCCGCGCCTCACCTTCAGCCTGGTGGCATGACAGCCGAGGTCAGGAGAGTCGATGAAGCCCAGGCCGAAGACTCGAACATTGCGGCAGTCGAAGGCTCGGATGTCGCATAATCCGCTGTTTTCCAAATCTGTTAGTTCTACCGGCTGGCCTGTCGGAGGAGAGATTACTGTGTTTCTTTTTTGTTTTTAACACGTCCTTCAGATTCCGCACCACCTATATACTCACTGATGGCCAGGCTGCAGTCGTAGTAGCTGTGGCTGGGAAAGCACTGGCAGCCCCATTCGGTGCACTCTCCGTTTCCATTGCAAAAGTTGGGGCAGCGCAGTGCCGTCACTACCTCTCCGGACGCTCCCGGCGGACCCGCCGCCTCCGAAGCTCTCCGGGTCCGGTTCTCCAGCAACCTTCTCTCGCACTCGTTCTCCAGGTACGGCAGCAGTTCCTCCTCCCATCCCAAATCGTCCTTGAGCTGCAGGTCCAGGACGCAGAGATCCACCGCCTCGTCCAGGCGGCGTCCCAGCAGCCCCCGGCACACCGTGCCAACGGTGGAGTTGGCCAAGGCCGTCTGGCACACCTCCAGAGCTTTGGCTGAGGTGAGGCCACTCGGCGTGGGCCACCGCGGCCGCACTTCGGGTCGGGCCTCTGCCAGGTGATCCTCGGGGAAGAAGTACGCGAAATTCTCCAGTTCCTCGGGACTGAGGCTTTGAGCGGCAAAGACGGACTGGAATTCAAACGTCGCCTGTCTCCTCTGCCGGTCCGCGGAAAGCAGATCATCCTGCCTGAGCTCGCCGTCTAGCGCGAGATCGCCGTTCTGATTGTCCTCGTGGTGAAACCGAAGGTGCCTCCTCTCCAGAGGGTGGCTGTTAAAGTCGGACATATCCAGGATGCCTTCCTCTCTCTCTGGACTCTTGATGTATTCCACCGTCGTGTCCATGGAGGGGAACACGGACGTGTAATCCACATTGGCGTGAGCGATGCAGTCGGCGTGTGCGGAGGGCCCGTACAGGTTCCTCATCCCTCTGCCGGCATGATGGGACGTGCCGTATCCCCTCTGGCACTGACAGAAAGGCCTCCTGGCCTCCTGGGTTGTCCCCGGAGGCGTCTTGTCAAATAAACTTTCACCTGGAGCTATCCTGGCAGACACGCGGGAAAGAAGGAAAAAAAGGGTTTGTGGTTTTTGCATGTCAGTCAAAGAAGTCCCTAACAAAGCAAAAGTTTAGCGTGAAACAGTTTCCTTTTAGTTTGTGGGATTGTTATCACAGACTGACCTCCACCCCTGTATGAAGAGATGTATGTCCTCCGGGCCGTGAGAGACGCCATCAGAGCTGTGGAAGTCATTGTTCCCATTGCGGTCAAAGGTGCCGCAGAGGCCCTGCGTGTTGCCGTAGTCGACGCTGGGGGCCCGCACGGACAGGCTCATCCCCCAGTCACCCACATCGGCCCTAACAAAGGCCCCGGAGGGAAAGATCAACTACGAGAAGGAGAGTCACATCCAAGCAAGCCAATTAAAACAATCTCCTCGTGAGGCAGAAGTGACGAACGTTCAATGATATATATTCCTGGGAAGCAAACTGCTCGAAATGCGGCTCAAAATGTTGTTTTTCAGTTCTGCACCAGTGTCAAAATCTTTGGTACCTACGGTGACCTTCTTCCCCTGATGGGACTCCTGCACCCGGACCCGACTGCCCTCCTCCTCGCCGAGGTTCGTCAGGGTGAGTTGCGGTCTGGTCTCCCGCGGCTGGCCCCTGCACATGTCGAAGACGGCCACCTCGTTGCCTTCCCGCACCGCCACGCCGCAGTTGCACGCCACGGCGTAGTGTCGGCTGCCGCAGTCCCACTGGCGGGAGTGGACCTCGAAGGCCCTAGCGAGGCTCCGGTAGAGGACGAAGGTGCCGGTCTGGTGGTTCTCGTAACGCCTGCACATGGCAGATTATATTTTATGTCATGTTAGTGTTGAGTGCTGGGGCTTTATAATATTTTAACATTTATATTTATTTATATTTATATTTAACAGCCAGGGAGGAAAGAAACGTACCTGCCGTCGAGTGTAATGACATGTGGGTCGGTCAGAGAGTAGCAGATGGAAGTAGGAACGTCTTGGACTGTGACCTGGGGACAGAGGTCAGAGGGACAGTGATTAGGGGGGCGGCAGCAACTGACCCCCCCCCACCTCAGGCTTTGATGTTTTCACTCCACACAGATTCCCATCTGTTCCGTGGACCCGTCAGAGACACGGCGTCTGGAGGGCTGACACCACGTCTTACATAATGCATAATGGCTTGTGTGGACGCAACTAACGACCACTTATGAGCAGGACCCCTCAAAGTTCATGTCAGGCACACTCCACACACTGCCATCCGACTTAATAAAACACCGTGTCTATATGCACGCAGTATGACGGACAGACCTGTAATCTAGTCGTTCTAAAAGTCAGTAATTAAAGTCATACTTAGATAATTATATCACTCTGCAGTTATTTCTCATTTCGTTTTGGACCCCAGTGTTCTCTGAAAAGAATTCCCCCGGGGCCAAGAGTCCTTGGGCATCCTGAAGGAGTCATATCCAGTTTGCACAAAACATGACCTTAATATCAAGAATCCAAGCATCAAAATGTACTTTTGGAACTCCTGCATCTTTAGAGACACCTTTCCTCTCCTAAAAGTGAAAATCTTCAGGTTTTTTCCCCAAGGTCTCATGTTGCACCTTCAATGACAGAAACTGCACAAATCCCTAAAAAGCTTCCCCAAATCCCGAGGAACTTTGATGCCTCAAATTCCAATTTTACATGACTTCCAGACCACGGGAATCTCCTGGAGTGCTCATCAATCCTCCTAAAAACCCCCTTGATGGTTTCTCGTAAGCCCTCAAGATTGGCTTGAACTGTGGATCCTCGATGGGATCCCCCTATCCCTGGAACCTCTGAATGGGATCCCAGGGATGTCACTTTCCGCTTACCTTCAGGGACGTCGGGACGTAGCTCCTCCAGAGTCTCGGTGCGCCGGGTCCCGGCAGGGCGCCGATCAGGCTGGGGCGGTTCCCGTCTCGCGCGAAATCGGTGACGGCGGTGACGAAGAACCTCGTCCCACCGCAGCTGCCGCCGCTGCAGGCGTCGGCCCGGAGCTCCGCTTGGCAGGCGGACAGCGCCACATTGGGGGCCTCTTGTCCAAGACCGTCTGCGGATGTCAACAGAGCGGTAATTTAGCGTTAACGGATGGCACTTGAGCTGCCCGCAGGACTGTAATAAAGCCTCTTTGATGCGATGATGTGCCGGAGCAACAACAGAAGAAAGAAACTCAAAGGGGACCGGGGGGGGGCGGGCAATTAATGTCAACAGCAGCCGGGGAAGAAGGGTGAGGATGGCAACTCGACCCTCTAATCATCTTCAATAACTTTTCCTAAAATACAGAAGAGGACTTCCCTCTGTGTCCAAAAATTCTATGGCAAAAAAAAGGACCAATTAGGAGCCAGTGTTTTGCTTTGATATATGTCACTGACACGTTAGTAAGCCACAGTGTCGCCTAGCTCCTGAAAAACAGACCTATGTGAAATTTCCTGCTCATCAGTCTTTCCTGCTTTTGAAGTTACTTGGATGTCAGGGATGGCAACAATTCACGCATGACTTAAAGAATCTTATATGCATAAATAATAAGTTAGGGTCCAAGCCAATAAGCTTACTGTTCCTCATATTTTTAGATAACTGTCAAATTTGGGGCTGTATGTTAAGGCTTCGGGAGGTTTCGTTTTTTGGCCGCCGTGGAGGAAGCTGCGGGCATATCCGAGTAAGATTTGATTTGATGTCTCTACAACATGCTTCACTTGCAGTATCCCCAAAACTGCACATTTCATGCAGTTAAAAAGGTAACATTGACACCGCTTCTGTCTCCCCTCAGGTCTGACCTGGGTCGTGGACGCTCAGAGCCAGCGGGACTCCGCACTGGCGGCCGTGGTCGGAGTCGTAGCAGGGTACGGGCACGGTGCTGTGGACGGTCACCTCGTGCTCCTTGCCGTTCTCTGCAATCTGGAGCACGTTTGGAGAGAACTGAAGAGCAAAGGATGGGGGGAGAGGAGCCCTCGGTGAGTTTTGGCTGGGTATGCCTCAGCCATGCATGATTTATATATTTTTTTAGTTTTTTCTTCTTCTTCGTGTGCCAATGTAGACGTGCAAAACATAAAGCAAGATTTTTATTTTTTTTACCGTCAGTCCCGCATAGAAACTCTCACTTTCTTTTGGGGTGGATCTGGTGCCGCTGGAGTTTGCTCTGAAAGTCGACACACTGCAGGAGAACTACGAGGAAAGATAAAAGCACAGTTAAGAGTTTTTTTTTATCCATAAGCAGACACAGGTCAACTCTGGTGGTGTGTTTTTTTTTTTTTTTTTTTTTTAATCAAACTTAAATCTTCAATTTCAATTGAGAACTGCAGAATGTTTTTAATTTTTTTTTACCGAGCTGCATAGCGCTGCTATTAAAGAGCTGCCCAACAATTGTTTTAAATTCCTGCATTGTTAGTCACGCAAAAGGACAAACGATGTCCAACTGTATTTGGGATTTATCTAACATTTACCTCTCTCGCAGCGTTAAAAAAACAAAAAAAAACGACCTTTGACCCAACTCGGCCGCAGCATCAACATGTGTTTAAGATGGGCCCCGTGAGCGAGCCCGGCCCTTTTTAACACGTTCCAGACGCAACTAATTTGAGCCTGGTGTCCAAATATGGCGGCGCGCTGGTGCACAGCTGCACGGGGGCGAATGGTGAGAATGACATCACCTTGTTTTCAGACGGCATCGCGCTGAAAAAAAGACCCTGCCGATTCCTGGCAGCGAGCGCGCTTCTCCAGCCGCCGTGTAGTGTGGCTGCGTGGAAACGAGCTTATGCAGACTGTAGCAGAATAAATCATAATTATTGTTGCTCTTAAAATGCGGAGGATTGGATTTTTTTGTTGTTGCCATTTTTCCTTGACAGTCAGATTTTTGTCATTTCATCCTTGTTTACTTGTTAACTTCCCCCCAGAATTGAATGTGAATGATTTGAATGAAAAGGTTTTCAAATGAGAAGCAGGTGTACCGAGGCTTTTCCAACCTGCAACTGATTTAAACTTCCCTCCATCCTCCCCTTTGCCTTTTCTTATTAGGGAAACGACCCTCATCTCTCTCTCTCTCTCTCTCTGGCACCGAAAAGGTCAGCGTGATCTGTGGCTTACCCTGCCTGCTCCAGGGGTCAAATGCTACACATGGGCTCCCTGTGAACCTTTCAGCGGGGCCTTGCGGCTGAGTTACCGTGTCTCCGAGCCGGAAGTGGACGCCATCCATCTCTGCCAGGGAGAAGGGCTTTAGTGTGGATTCCTGCCTGATCTCCGCTTTCATGCTGTGGCCGATGCGTCTGGCCCAAACCACCTGGAAGCCCAGTGGCTGGCTCCACGGCGGCGGGGCGAAGGAGCACCTCAGGTGCACGCTGTGGCCAATCAGCTCCGGGGCGATCACCGGCCGGGAGGGCAGGGACGGGACGGCAGCTGAGAACGGAGGGTTGCGTGATCATCCCTCGTTCATGGTGGAAAACAACATGATTTGTGGCAAAAGTTGTTTTTAAAGCCTTACCTTTGCATTGGCCATTGACTTCCACCTCACCTGGTGGGCACAGTCTTGGTCCCAAACTGGGGACAACTGAAATATGACAGTTGTCTTCTCATTATTGGAATCAAGGAAGAATTTATGTTTTGGACTTGGAGTCAGGTTTTACACTTGTGCTGAGTCGATAAATCCTATGGTATTCCTCCTGAAAAGTCATCCATCATGGCCACAGTGTTCACCTTTAGCGCAGTATCCCATGCACCCCTGCGTGGGCTGCAGGTGGTAGAGCAGGAAGTCACCGCAGTTCCGCACCGTGATGGGGATCCGGAAGAGGCAGCAGTCCTTGGTGCTGCCGTGGAAGAACTGCCAGGTGGCGCAGGCGGAGAGCTGGCGGACCTCGCCGGGCCGCGGCAGGGGCGCGTCCTTCAGTGACAGCCACAACGGAGCTTGGGTGCCACAGCGGTTCATCTATAGCGGAAAGGGGAGGCGGGATGGACGCAAATAGCAATTACCCGTACAAGGTGCTTATTACAACAATTTCCTGGGTGCTATATGTTTGCACAATGTCCCGATTTTTAAGGCTGTTCTTTGTTGTTTTCCCCAGATCACGGAGTCACTCGTAAGATTAGTGGACCAAGTGGATGAATGTCGGTACGTTGCCCTTTATTGGCAGCAGTCGGTATTTTTGAGGCCTCACCTCGACGCATGTGGTCGGCATCTCTGCCGGCTTGTTGTTGATCTTGAATCTGTACCAGCCCGGCAACAGCGAGTGGTCACAGATGAGATCCTGGATGGCGGTGTTCTGTATCTCAGTGGAGTCAAAGTCGATGCTCCGGTAGGGATTGCGCAAAGTCCGATGGCCTCCCGGGTAACACTCTGGTGCTGAGAACATGAGGACAAGGTAAAACGGTGGTCTCCAAACTGAACTCTGGTACAACTATGACTGGAGGAGCAATGAAAACAAGACGATGTGGACAAGAAACACTTTATTTTTTATTTTTACCAATGCCCAAATCAACCCATTTTTATTTCGTTTTTATTTATCTACAGATCTTATTGTATATTTTGAGTTGAAGTAAAAATACCTCAAATAACCCTAAAATGAAACTACCACATCTGGAGAACTCTTTCTTTTAATTGTTTTCTCTCCTATAGTGAATAATCAATTCTAACTAAATCTCTTCCTCTCTCTCACTTTGACCAGGGTAAAATAGTTAAGTCAAGAGGAAATGAAAAGGGAAGTATCTCGGGCCGTGATGAGATCATGTCTTTATCTTTGATAGAGTCCTGCTGTTTTGCAGGTGCAGGACAGGACTAAGGGGACAGACACAGTGGGCGAAGAAAACCCTGGTGTCCTTGGCATTGGCCTTGGAAAGTTGACTCTTGGCCTTAGCGATTGTAATTTAGTTAAGGTCCGAGCACTTTGCAGGTCTAGCTACAAAAAGTTTGTGGACTAAAGTGGCACGAAGGTGATCCAGCCGATGTTTGTTATTTTGTGTGATCTTGAGGAAGATGTTAAAAAGTCCAAGGATCATCTTGAACTTCGGTAACGAGACGAAGGGGAAGCCAGAAGTTGCCTTTGATTGCTCTTTCAAGTGTCAGTCGGCGTTCAGGGGTTGAGTTGGAAAGATGGTCCCAACCCCGGGGGTTATCTAAATTTCTAAGAATAACAGACATTCCTGTGAGCCTCCCACCTCTCTAAGCGTGCTCGGGGAAGAAAAAAAAGAGAAAAGGACGCCGAAGCTAATGGTGCATGACAATCCTCTGAACACTGCCTGAAGCTGGAGGCTAAAACAACCAGGAGAAGCACTTGAGGCGAACATGCCGTGTTCCACCACTGGCAAACTCTCAAAAGCTCTACATGTGTGAGGGCAAAACGGGTGAAACTTGTCGACAGAGGCCTTTTCTAGCAAACCAGAACAAAAACGAAACAAATTGTTACTTCACGTCCAGAGGACACAGTTGCGTTCCCTTTCCTCTGTTTGGTTTTGTTTGTGGCGGCTGAGTCAAGTCAGCGAAGACAAACATTGGGGATATTTAGGATGTCTTGAGCCTGTCAAAGCCTTGAATGGACGCGGGGGGGCAAAGTTACTACCAGTGATCCGGAGCCCAAACAAGGATCTCACAGGCTGGTCCTCACGTCGACAGCCCCAGCTCTTGTTTACACGGCCGCCCCCTGTCTGCGTGTACACCGCGTCTGGCACCTCCGCCGACAAGACTGGAGGTCACAGGTTGTCCAAACAACCAGGTTTTTCAGGGCGGAGGACAATCGGCGGGAGTCTGGCTGCCGGCTACAGCGTTCCAATTGGCGGCTTAATGAGTTTACAGAGCCGCAGGGGAGAAGGGAGGGAGGGGGACGGTGAGCTAATGAAGCGGCCCCCGGGCGGGGCGGGGGGGGGGGGGTGGCCCCCTGGGGGGGAGGCCCCCCACAGCGGGGGGTGTCCCACTGGGAGCGAGGCCCCTCACAGCAGCCCCCAGATGTGCAGGGATTTCTCCGGTTTCTCAGGAAAGACGACTAAATTGGGCGAGCGTGGTGTTAACATAACTGGGGTAACAGGTCCATTTCCCAGAGGGCCTGTCAGTCACTGACAAAAAACTTTCCAGCTTGATTGTCTGCTTTTAAGAGCAGGGCTTGAATAATATGGGTGTGTTTTCTTTTTTTTTTTAAAGAGAAGTAATGATAGAGAAAGGATTTGGGTTGAAGCTCCAAATGACTTAATACGCTTTTCTTTGTCTGGCAAAATCTGAAGATACTTTTTTTCCCCTCATAGCTCCCAACTCTACAGAAAAGGTGTTCCACTTTAAATATGTGAAGAAATCCCCATCTCTGGACAATTTGAAAAGAATTATGTGATGTAATCAAATCTGAGATGCAGGTGTTAAAACTGCCCAATTATATCAGATTTAGCATGAAATCTGTCCTGTGAGCCGTTTCAAACACTTTCTGCCTCAGATCTTTGAAAGGTCTGCAGGGTGAAATGGAATTGTAATACTGGAGGAAACAGCACCCCAATGTATTCATTTTGCAAAGATCCACAGCATTTTGTGTGTGTGTGTGTGTGAGTGTGTGCGTGTGTGTTTTTTTTACGATGGTCTGCCTTAAAGTTTACGATTGTGTGCTTTGATCTGTTGTTGCAGGCCCTGGAGACAGAGACATGTGTGAGATGGAAGACAGGGTGGCATGTTGTGTATATACCAACTGCTACACAATGCAAATAATAACCACAATACTTCAGACTCCAGTCTAATTTCATATTAAATTATTTTTGGCCATGAGGCAAGATATTGAGGTGGTCATACTGAGAATCAAAAAATATTGATATATATTTACAGATATGAGAAATGAAGCCAGAGCTGGGACACGTCCTGCTGCAGTGTGAAACCCAAGTAAAACTTCTCGGCTGAAATCGTAAAACGTTTGGAGCAGCTTTTACAATCCTGTTGGAAATTTATGACCACACGTGTCATGGCAGCAGTGGTCAGGAGACAATGGCACGATGGAAGAGGAAGAAGACTCAGTATTCTGCGGCATTATGTTAAGCAACAAGTGCATCATTATGTTGTTCATTAGTGCATTAGTTATGTGTAGTGACCCTTGTTTTCTTATCTTGTTTCAATTACAGGTGCATTTCACGAGGACTGGTTTCTGCTTTTGTTTCTATTGGTGGTTTACAGCATTTCTTTACTCCAGCAGTTCCTAATTGAGTGGCAAGATAGTGAATTATACTCCAAACCTGCGTGTTTGTTGGAGTGATAATTATTTAACAACCCATTGAGCAGCCCAAACCTAAACAAACATGTCCCATTGCTTCTCGTGTAGTTGACATATATTTGTTTTCCTTTTGCCGTCAGTGTCTCAGTGTTGTTTCCACTGTGTGTGTGTGAGACTCACTTTGTCCTGGCCCCTTGTGTCTCGTTATAGGGTCCATCTAACCTCTGGACCCCGCTGAGTGATGGGAATGCAGCAGCGCGAGCCAACTCGCGCAGCTCTGCTCGATCTGCAGCTTCTTTTTTTTTAAAGAGGCAAGATGTCCTCATTTCTTCATTTTATGTAAACTGTAAGGATAAAAGTCTGTGCACGTGGAGCTCTGGGTTGCATTAAACACGTGCCTCTACTTCAAACGCTCGTGATCGTGAAGATGTCGTGAGATCTTAGAGGTAAAAAAGCCCTGACTTGATGGCAGCTGGGGACCATTTGGTATTCATTTTTTTTTTTGCAAAACTTAATGAGGTTTTTAGGTTTTGAACAAGTCGTAAAGTGAGCCTTAGCGGGGTTTTAAATTCACCTACCATGTTGGGCGATGGCCTTTAATTGCACGACCCACAGCAGCGCGATGCGTAAAAGTCCAGCGAACGAGAGGCGCACCGAACCATGTGCGCAGCGCTCCATGGCTGCGGCTCCGCTGGGAAGTGATGCAAAGAAAAGTCTCAGGCGTCTGGTCCCATTTAAGAGTGCGTTGAGAAGGAAGGTCGAATGAGGCAAAGACTGTATTTATGTCCTTTTCTCCCGTTTGGCAATTAGAGGAAAGAGGTTAGAATTTGCTCAACGCGCACTGTGGACTGCGCGTTTTTTTCTTCTTCTGGTGCGCAAGATGGCAAAGGCGTGAGGGGGGGAACGCGGGGGAGGGAGGTCAAACCACTGAGGAGACTGTTCCTGTAGGTGGGTCTTCCCTCTGTGATCGCAGATACAAATATCCAAACCAAGTTGTAACGGATTCCTCCAAACTGTAGAGACTCAAAGCTGGAAACCACGAGGCGCCACATTAAAGCGTAGTGCCACAAAAATTCAAACTCCTCCTTATATTCAGGCAAACTTATTAATTTGTCAAAAAAAAATAAAAAAAATCCATTGTTCTGCTAATTTGGATCACTCCACTCACCCAAGGGAGAAATAGATATGATTTGACAAATGCATAGCAGATTATGCATGTAACCACACATGAGCTCTGCTGCAGCTGCGTGTACTCAGTGCACTTGGATATATGCACCCTGTCAACAGAAGGACATGTGTGTCCAGTCAGGATTTGTTTGGTTTTAAATCTAAAGCTGCTCCTCTCTGGCTAAATGTATATCGCATTCTATCCACCTAATTGTGCGTCTGTCTCTTGCTGCCACATAGTCTTTGGCTGGAATTGGGGAGTTTAATCCTAAACACATTGAAAGTTAAAGATGTTCAACGTAAAAAAAAAAAGGGACATGCATTTGATGTTGTTGTTGTTAGAATGCATTCTTGAATAATGCACAACATAGAGATGTGGTGCTAAACAATCCACTTGATATTGGCTCAGTAAGATTCCAAAAAAAAAAAGTTACTATTTTCAATAGCCACCACTGAAAGGACCTAATCTGTTCACTCAGTTCATTATCTCTTCATGACTGAGATGACTTCACTGCAGGGGGAAGTGGGAACCTGCAGAGCTGAAACACAGAAGGTCGGCTTCTGCTGTGTAGAGTAAATATCAGGTGCTGGAGGCTTCAGAGACAAAGGGACATACCTTTCCACTAAATAAAGGACCTGTGAGCGGCAGCAGGTGTTTCGCGCGCGCCTTCTCATTCAGACTTCACTCCAGTACTGTGAGAAAGTCTCTGACCTTCACGTTCAGATGCCGTTTGATCCTCCAACCATCACTTTACCTATCTTTTTAAAATAGATATCTGTTGAGGAAGAGAGGTTTTGGAAGTTGGTGTTTGGCACCTTTACTCCTGGGCCACCAGTGAACCCATGATGCCTTAACCTAATTTTGAGATGCAAACTTTATCCACACGAATATCACAGCCATCCTTTTGTTAAACAATATATCCTTTATTTGTCCGTTCAGCTGCATTTGGCTGGGTTCCTGTAACATTTGGATTTGGCTCTTGAGACGACCCAGAAAAAAAAAATATATATAACATCAATTCAGTTTTTCAGATGGTTCATGACAGGGACAGTTCTTTAAAGTAGCTGAGAATTTCGGAATCTCTGCCTCTCACAGTCTTGTTCTCCGTAGAGTACAACTGCCTCTTTCATTTTTCCTGCAGCCCCTGCATCAGTTTATTCTGTGCTACTCTGCCTTTTTTCCCCCCACACCTGTCCCACGTGTGTCCCAAAGTGCCATATCAACCTCATTGGACTCCCCGAGAACCTCCCGAGAACCCCCCCCCCTCCGCCGCTGTGCCGGTGGCTCAATGCTGAAGCACCTTGACGGGAGAGAAAACATTATCAGTCACTTCCTTTGATGTTTGTGCCCTGAGAAACGACAAGGGGGGGGGGGGGGTTTCAAGTGCTGCCTCCCTGAGCGCTTCCAGATGTCACACAAAATCTCTCACTGTGAGAAAAACAAGGGCAGAACATACAACCGTTGTGTGCGCAACTCCGACGGCCCCCCAACATCTTGCGACCACATTGTTTATGCCCTCGCAAAAGCGGGGTCTTCGTGCTTTGCTTTTCCAAACACCAACTTTTGCTTCCTCTAAATGCACTTTATGTTGTTTTTTTTTTTTATCAACACATGCAGTCAAGACAGTATTTTTCACCATAGCATGGGCTTGAGTGCCAGGGAGTGAAAAAAATCAGATTTATTGTTTGCTTGTTTTGCTTTTTGTTTTTTCAGAGACGTTGCAACAAGCGCATTTGCTAATAATTGCATCCAGCCTTACGGGGAAAGAGGAGGTGGGAAACAATAACGAAGTGGAAAATAATCTTCAGCATCTGTAAAAATAGAGGTAAGGGTCAGAGGTCAATCAGCTTGACCGAGAGGGCACTGCATCTTTATGCTTGTTCCTGAAGGTCGTGTCATGTGGTGAGACTCTATGTTTCCTGTAAAGTTCGAGAACAGGTACATACAGCACAAAGCAGGGAGTGGTAACATATAGCTTCTGTCTGTTTTTTTGGACCGACTTTGGACGAAAAAGACTTGGCTCCTCAAGACTGACTGACCCAATCTTGGAGAAAGCAGCTGCACCAAGCGACTGCGTCGCCACTATCATCAGTCTTCAGACGTTTGCCAAAGAGAAGCAATTCCATCGCAGAGGTCAGTGTGACTTTTTTTTTTTTTAATTAACAAAATCTTGGGGTGTCTTCTTAAAAAAAAATTAAAAAAATCACTGTCATGGTAATGACGTAATCTTTTCAAATTTGCTCTGTGGCAGAAGGTTCTGGTCTCACTCTGAATCATAAAAAGGCCTCACTAAGGTCACGTCACACTTCTATATAGAGTCAGTCTGCTGGTGGCTAGTCAATCTCACTCCAATATGGGTAATTAAAAAAACACCACTCATCGAAACGGTACTGATTAGATCTCCTCACTGAATTAAGTCATTTAAATCATGGTCAAGTGAGTATTTCATCTTATTTTAACAACTAAATGTTATGGTAAAAACTGAATATTTGCTTTAAGTTGGGTTCCAGCAGAGTTGGACGCAGTTTGGATGGAAAGTGTCACCTTCAGCAACAGCAGTGGGAGCTCCGGCTGACGTGATGAAATGGAAGCAGACGGTGTAGTGAGCTGTGAAAAAGAGATTACTGATGGTTCAGTGGAGTTCAGTATTACACCGGTCAGCTGTTCAACTTGGCCGCCATCACCAAGGCTGGTCAGAGGTAGGTGAAAATCAATCAAAAATTAATGTTGAACGTGAATATCATTTTCTCGTTTCCGGGCTTTTGGGTTCGTGCAAAATGAATAAAGGTGAATGTCCATTTGTGAACCACTGCAACACTTTGGCTTGCAACATTTCATCAAAGAAGTTTTTATTAAGAGGAAAAGTGCTTGACTCCTGTGGTAAGATTTAAATTGTCTGTGCACCATCTTGTGGCGTCATTGGGTATTGCATCTAATGCACTATTTTGAGGCCAAACCTTTTTATTTTGGCTTTGCAATTATAACTAAAAGCAACCTGTTTGTGTTTTCTTTCCAGTGTTGGAGCTGCAGCCTGGTTTGAACGTGTACAGACTCTCCAACCAGCCCATCATGCTGATCTGTCTCCTGCAGGCCAATTTGCAGGTACTGAATTAACAACAATGAATGCCTCAGCTATAAAAAAAAAAAAAAAATATTCCTTAACCTTTGGAAATGTAACCTTTAACATTGGCTTAAAATGTTTCCGATAATTCAGTGAAATTTTAAATCTGATTCATTGAGCTATAAAATAAAAATGCATTAAAAATTTAAAAGAATTCATAGCTAGTACCATCAAATGACTGTTAACATCCCTTGAAATGTGTTTTATTTTTTTATGTGAAATTTCCGTTTTGCCAGGTATTCATCAGGACCACTATGCAGGCGTTACGCAGCTGCTGAAGGGTTACCTGGAGTACCTGATCCAACATTACTACAGAGAAGATCCCACACAGCCTGCGAAGCCTCACGTCCATAATCAATACAACCTCTGACCCTGAGCAGAGAGGCTGCTAGCTCTCACTGTCCCTCTGTGTCCCCATGCGAGCTGTATTCCAGGAGCTGGAGAGGAGCGGAGTTGCTGTGAGTAGCTGACATATTCCATTCCAAAAAATGGAATAGCTATTAGCCATTAAGACCTTTATTATTAGAAAACTGAAGTTTCAAGCTGCTCACTCAAACCTATTTATGACGTGTGACTGAAACCAACCCACATTTATTTCCTTTCTCTCAGTGTGACATGGGGAGCCCAGCATGCTGCAAATTTCTCCAGTGCCGCTCTACAACACCTTCAGCAACATTCACTGCCTCATACATACTACATACTGGGATCACTCATGGCCGCCAATAAGTAGTGAGTGGGATGAAGTTCACTGTGGAAATAACGCTGAATGCTCCAAACTCATACAAATATGAGAGCTTTTGTAAAGTTTGTGAATATTTAATATATATAATAAGTTATCTGTAACTCACCCCAAATCTATTTATGAAAATGGAGTCATATTGAAGAACATTTTAGAAATTTCGCAAATAAGGTCATTATGTTCAAAAAACAAAGTCGTAATTTTATTATGGGAAAGATGCAGACATTATTGCAAAGCGATAAGTCATATGTTTATTATGAATGACCCATATACCATAATACTATTGGGGCTCTGGTGTTGCACTGTTAATCAATGAGACGCCATGCTCACTGCAGTTTCAATCTGTGATCACATGTATTTCTTGATCTGATTCCTATAAAACAAGTTTAGAATCAACCGTAATTGGATCCATACACAAGCCAAACTCAAATTGTAAACGTCACCTGAAACCAAAAGCCAAATGTGTTTTACTGAATTTAATTGACTTAAATTATAGTTGAATAAAGCCAGAGATGTAGATTATTATTATAAACGCTTACTCTCATGTTAACAATTCTTGTACAACATGGCTATAATTGGTCCAAATTCTGGATTAGATTGGAAGTTGTACATGTCCAGGTTGCAATAATCTTTTTCGTGTAATGTGAAAATAAATAAATCTCTCCTTTCATGAAATATATTTTAATTTGTCGTGGTCATATTTGCCAAAATGTGGCAAAGGGAACAAGATTTTTTTCCTCTTTCCTCCTGCTTCATTGCTAGCTTAATTTGGAATAGAAAATGCATGAGATTCTGAACTGTTGATCTCTGCTGAGAGCCGTAAACAAGTATGAAATGAAGTGTTACATGCACACCTTTGACTTGTTACACTGGAAGTTTCAGCATTACATTTAAAAACGGGAATTCACGCATGAAAAGATTAAGCTGTAACCGCCGATGCTTTAAAACTGTAATGTGTAAAATGCGTTTTAAAGCTGTTAACATCTAAACGGTGTTAAAAACCTCGTAAAAAAGTTGCAGGAGTTAATCAGTGATCTACTTATCAAGCCTCTTTGATACACTCAGCCTGTGATCGATTATTAATGCCTACTGAGTCCGGAAGGGGGAGCTCTTGGCCACGCCTCATCCTCTGAGAAGCTACCGGAGAGAGAGCATCGTGGTTTGGGGTCGTTCCACATATCTCAACCTTTTCAGGTAAACGAATCGAATATTTGTATTCTGAACATTTTGTAAATTGTTGACCGAATTTAGAGTGATTTTGAAGCATTAATCAGATATTGATGTTTTAAATGATGAATGGGTGTTAAGCAGCTTGTTACACTGCAACTCTTCACAGGCCGATAGATCAGCATGAGGCCGCACACACAATACCTGTAGTGAGCTTGTTTTTACGTACAGAGAAATATTGCTAATGTGTGCGTTTAACATTTGTTATGTTTAAGGTATGTATAAGAACGAGAATGCAGACACGTTTTATACCGTATTTTAGTTTATCCCCTGTGCATGGAATCTTGATCAATTAAGTGTGTGTTTATGTGTCAGTCGACTATTTACTACAAGTACTATTTTTTATTCTGAATGTAAAGAAAATGCACAATACAGTTTGAAGTATTTATCTTGGAAATAACTTATTTTTGTAGAAATACAATTCTCTGTGAAGCTACCAGAGAGAGAGCATTGTTTTTGAGCGTTTTTCTTTATATCGCTGCTTTTCAGGGTGGAGTACTTCTGGTTCTTCTGTCAGATCTTCAACATGGACCCTGCGGACCTGGAGTCATGAGGTAAACAAACACAAACCAAGTGATGCTTCAATCTTTATCATCTATTTTTTTTTCACATTTTGGACGACAGAAAAGTGCCCAAAAACCAGGAAGTTCTCACTTTTTTCACTTTATT
>JAFBJU010000130.1:0-18931 GCA_016785305.1 Colistium nudipinnis
CACTGAAGTAGTCAAAACAACCACTAAGGGAACTACAACCAAACCTGAGAAAACAACTACATCACAGGAAACAACAGTTCCAGGTGAGACAACAAAACAACCTCAGTCCACAACTGGGCCAGTGACAACAGGTACCACAAAAGTTGTTGAATCTACCACCTCAGTGCCTGGTGTCTCAACAACAGGCCCAGAAACTACAGTCGTAACATCCAAACCATCTGTTAGTACTGCAACCACTGAAGTAGTCAAAACAACCACTAAAGGAACTACAACTAAACCTGAGGAAACAACTACATCACAGGAAACAACAGTAACAGCTGAGACAACAAAACCGCCTAAATCCACGACCGGGCCAGTGACAACATATACCACAGAAAGGCCAATAACATCTACGTTTGCTTCAACTGTGACGACAATCAGTGGTACTACTTCTATCGGCCCTTTAACACCAACACTTCCACCGAGCTCAACCTTCTCCAAACCAAGCACAACTTCAGTTGAAACTACGTCTTCAGTTTTCACTGCGAGTACAACGGTGTGCTCCTGCATGGTCAATGGAACTTCCTATAATCCTGGTAGGTGACTTAAGTTTTCATTTCACATTCAGACAAAGTGTTCAATGTTCATCTTTGCCCCCTTTGTTTTGTCTACAGAGTTAATTAAATCCAGCATGCTATTTCTCACGTTAATAAGATATTTAATGTTCTGAAATGTGTTATTTATATAAGTAAGAGGCCATGGTTTAATGCTAATACTTGCTTTCGCCATTTTTGTTGTTCAACCACGCAATTTATGCTAACTATTTGTTCAAGGTATAAACCCTGCTTTGGGCCCTTTGTTATTGATTCATTGATAAATAGAAGAGACTTCTTTTTCAACTCACATCTGCAATAAATCATCACAGAGTAAAAACTTTAGTCTTTCTTGGATCCGTATTTGTTCAATTGTGAAAACTCATTTATTCCACTCTTCTCTCACAGGGGACATGATCTACAGCGTCACTGATGGTTTGGGGTGGTGTTATGTTGCATATTGCAATGCATCTTGTAAAATTGAGCCACACTCAAATCCGTGTCCCACAACACCAATACCCAGCACAACCGCACATCCAACCACTGCAGTATTCAGCTCCTCCACAGTGGTCACTATTTCAAGCACACTTCCTTCCAGCACGACAGTTCGTCCCTCTACTCCCACTCCAACCACAACCATCTCTACCACTTCCCTGGACTGCTACAATATCAATCCACCAAGAAAGGTGAGATATACATAAAAATACATTTAACATCAATTAATTATCTCTATTTTGCAGTGGTTCTCAAACTTTTTTCAATAAAGTAAAAAAAAAGGAGCTTTGTAACAAACAGCCTTTTAAATGAACAAAACTTTAATGCTACATTTCTATTTTAAAATATAGAATTTAAAATATGCTTCACCAATAAACAATAATAATGTTAATGTATTATTATTTTAGAAATGATGCATGACTGAAATCTCACCCACCCCCCTGCAGTACTCCAACGTATCCCTAGGGGGATGCATATTCACATTTGAGAATCATTGTTTTAGGGGGCCTTTTAGCACTAGAAATAAAACTTCTATATCTACTAAATACTTTACCAGGATCTGCTCTTATAGCAGGTCACAAATGAAGAGAAAGTGTCCAGAGTTTCGCAAACTATCCATATAACATGAGTCATGACAGGAAGGTCCCACTGAAAGCGGTCAAAAAGTAGAAGTAATTACAATAATGCGCCCATTGAATGTTTATGTATTTCTTCGTCTGTACCGCCCCTGTATTAAAGGTTGCCACACACATGCTTCACTACTATAAATGCTTGACTGCTTCTCTATCCCCATCCAGAATGGTGAAACCTGGAAGAGTGACAACTGCACCACAGCTATGTGTACTAATGGCAACGTCACAGAAACGCCGAGCCCCTGTCCCACAATACAACAGCAACCCATCTGTGCCAACGGACGCAAAGTTATCAAGGTCTACGATGATGATGGCTGCTGCTTCCACTACGAATGTGAATGTAAGTGGGAGATGTTGCGTTTTTATTAAACATTATTACCTTTTTTCATTTTGTATGGGTTTGCATTGAAAACGCTGGACACACATATGCGGGACATGAGCCCAAAAAAAAGTTTTCTCACTTCAGGGGTTTGACTCCACATTGTAAAATCTGTCACTCTTTGAATTATTTTAAATCCACAAGTTGACCTTTGTTTGGCACAAATAACTAAACCAGATGTACATCCATTCAGTGTTTCTAATGATATATAATAGCAGATGAAGAAAACTTTCTTAAATATTTTACTCATGGACTTATGCTATAAACAATATATCATATATGAATTAAAAGTGATAATTGTTTATTTTTAATGAATAGTTTATAAATTAGAAGGAAACAATCAAAGGGGATTTTATAATTAATTGATGGTTAAAATCAACTTAAAACAAACTAAAAACTCTCCATTCACTATTGCTTTATATAACTTTTCTTCGTGGTTATTCTCCTGCAGGTGTGTGCAGTGTCTGGAGTGGAAACCACTACCAGACGTTCGACGGAAAAAACTTTGATTTCCACGAAAACTGCTCCTACTACCTGGTCAAAGAGATCATCAACAAATATAACCTGACTATCACAGTCAATAACTTTGAATGTGATCTGAACAAAGAGGCCACTTGCCAGCAGGAGCTCATAGTTGTGTACCAATCCTACAAGGTCCTCTTCACTCAGGACAAGTCTTCAGGGTCACCGCTTAATGCAGTAAGCAGCAGTTCAAAGTGTTAGGGTCTCAGTATCTCACTTAAGTAATTAGCCATAGATCATATAAAGTAATGGTCCTCACCGATATTCTTCTTGTCCTACAGGTGTACGTGAACGATAAACGTATTTATCCCACCTACAGCAGCTCTGAGCTGCTCCTCACTGGCACAGACATGGTGTTCAAACTGGAAATACCAAAGATCGGCACCGAGGTGGTCTATTCGGGCTCCTCCTTCAGCATCGACCTTTCCTATTCCCTCTTCCAAGGGAACACAGAGGGACAGTGTGGTGAGTAACCAGAACACCCTGAGTTATTCAGTGACTTCTCACATGTCAAAAAACTGTCTAAAGGGGGAATGCGGGGTACATACTGCCCCTTATAGACAGACAGTCAACAGTTGACACATGCGGACAATTTAGAGTCACCAATTAACCTAATTAACCTACATGTCTTATAACTATGGGAGGGAGCCGGAGTACCTGGAGAGAAAACTCCACAAAGAAAGGGCTCTGAACCCAGAACCTTCCGACTGTGCACCACCCATCTTTTTTTTTAACATTAACTTTCACAATGTAAAAACGTGATTAAAATTGTACCTGTCGGTCGTCTTCGTCATGATCGTTATCATCCTCCTCTTCGCAGGAACCTGCGACAACTCCCAGAAAAATGACTGTCGGTCTCCCAACGGCCAGGTGGAAGTATGCTCCATATCTGCAGAAGATTGGCATGTCCCACAACATGCCTGCAGGCTCCCAACATACTCAACACCCCTTCTGACCTCCATCAACCCTTCAACAACAGAGCCCGTTTGCGTTCCTGGCATCTGTAATCTGCTCACTTCCAGGTAAGGAAGGGCGAAGGTGTATGTATAGATAAAGAGCAGGTTAGACTACGTTGAAGTCAGTGAATGCACATTTACATCTCATGAGCTAATTCTGGACTCTGTGGTGTTTGCATACAGTATATTCTTTAGAAGAATCTCTTCTCATGTACTGTCCTCATCCTTACTCCTCCTCCAGCGCATTCCATCCATGCCATTCAGTCATCCCTCCGGGACCTTTCCTGAAGACCTGTGAAGCTGACAATTGCAAATATGGCAATAACACCTGCTCCAGCCTGGAGGCCTACGCCATCGAGTGCGGCAATAACGGAGTTTGCATCGACTGGAGGAGCTCTACCAACGGACAGTGTGGTGAGATAAATATGTGCGATAAAAAATGTTGACAATGCCACAGTGGTAGTGCGGTGAAAATGTGTAAATATATATTTCCATCTTACAGATCACAAGTGTCCGACGGATCAAGTGTACAAGCCTTGCGGTCCCCCTGTAGAGCCTACATGCGATGACAAGTAAATGAAACTGTTTGTCAACAGTATGATGTCTTTTTTTGAGTGAAATATAATTGAATGTAATAAGATTTGAATATTTTCAGTATTTTCTGCACTTGACATGTAATGACAAGTATTGCCCCCTCAGGTACAATGACAAGTTCGAGGCTGGTCAAACCACAAACGTCACTATGGAGGGCTGCTTCTGCCAGGATGGCAAAACCTTGTTCAACACAGTCCATGACACGTGTGTTAACACCTGCGGTAAGAGAATAATTAATTTTTTGGACAGTTTTGAATGCACTTTTAGCTTTCTCGCTTCCAAATCTCTGCCCCAAAAAATAATAATAATTACCCTTTTTTGGCTTGAATTGTAGGTTGTGTTGGACCTGACGGAACACCCAAGGAGGTAAGAGCGCTGCCTGAGTCGTGCATTTGCGTACACCGTCAGCGCATGACACGCGTTTATCAACTTTGTGTCTTTGTTTCTGTCTCAGCCTGGTGAAACGTGGACGATCGAATGCAAAGAGTGCACGTGCGACAAAGATTCCCTGAGCATCCAGTGTCAGCAAAAGAAATGTCCAACACCAGAGGGTGTCAACTGTGCTCCGCCCTACCAGCTTGTCAACACGTCAGACGGCTGCTGCGTCAATCAGACATGTGGTCAGTTGTAATGTCACAGCTTCGTAGACTGTTTTTTCTTCTTTCGGTTTAAACCTTTGGATTGTTGATGATTGTTCAACCTTGTACTCCCGTTGCCTTGAGTCAGCAATCGGACCTCTCTGAAAAAGAGAGAATGATTTCAAGGCGTAAAAGCGGTGTGATGGTTCCTCACGTTGGTGGATGTCAACGGTCAAATTTCACACATTGACAAAGTTTTGTCGCCCAACAGAATGCAATCAGACTCTGTGTCCCGCCCCCATTAGCTGTGAGGTCGGCTTCAAGCTCAACGTCACCAACAGCGACTGCTGCCAACACTTTGAATGTGGTACGTGACTCTTTTCTAGTCTCAAGGTTTTTTGTTTTTTTTGTTGGGGGGGGGGGGGGGGGTTTCCGTGTGTGTGGATTAATGTTGTGTTTAAAGTAAAGTTTTTTTTGTTTTTTTTTAACACAAATGCATCACTTGTTTGTCTCTACAGTTCCTAAGGGTGTGTGCGTCTATAACATGACGGAATACTTGGTAAGTACACAGTCCAAACATATCTGCAGGGCTTCATGTAGCACACACGGACACACACAGATAGGTCGAGCAGCTTGAATGACACATCACAGACAGTTTATTGGTAAAAAAAAAGAAAAAAAGCAGAAGACCATTTACAGTCCCATTGTAAATATGAGTCAGACCGGAACTAAAAGGCATCCATGCCTTTCTCCTTAGTCCACAACGAACCATTATCTTAACCCATTTTTGTATTTCTGTGCAATAATGACATAATGTTTGCGAGTAACATATCAATCAACATGTTGTTTTTTATAGCCTGGTGAAAAGATACCAACACCTGGAAACCCATCAGAACCACCACTGGAAGCACCATCAACACCAACAACTCAAATAACAACCTCACCATCAGGACCAGGAAAAACAGAAACAACAGCAGCGCCACTACCAGGAGGAGGACCAACAACAGCGCCACCATCAGGAGGAGGACCAACAACCGCGCCACCATCAGGTGCAGGTCCAACAACAGCACCACCATCAGGAGGAGGACCCACAACAGCGCCACCATCAGGAGGGGGACCAACAACCGCGCCACCATCAGGAGTAGGACCAACAACCGCACCACCATCAGGTGCAGGTCCAACAACAGCACCACCATCAGGAGGAGGACCCACAACAGTGCCACCATCAGGAGGAGGACCCACAGCAGCGCCACCATCAGGAGGGGGACCAACAACCGCGCCACCATCAGGAGTAGGACCAACAACCGCGCCACCATCAGGTGCAGGTCCAACAACAGCACCACCATCAGGAGGAGGACCCACAACAGCGCCATCATCAGGAGGAGGACCCTTAACAGCGCCACCAACAGAAGGAGGACCCACAACAGCACCACCATCAGGAGGAGGACAAACAACTTCAGATATTTTGAACCCAGAGTCCTGTCAGGAGTGTTACTGTGGAGCTGACATGGATGCCGACACTAAACTCAACACTATACATTGCAAACCGATTGTCTGCAACACAAACTGCTCTGAAGTAAGTTCGTACACGCAATCATTCATTCATTTACACAAAGTATTTACAAGAACTGTGCACTTCCAAAGCAAAAATAGAATGAATAAATATTAGTTGTAAATCTAGGGGGGAAATTCTCTAAAAAGCCTTCCAGTTCCAGAGATGCTCATTTCCATTTGTTGGGCCTCCAAATACTGCACTCATGTGAAGTGTATAAAAAGAATGGAAACACGTAGTCCTTTTATTTTCCTTACCGCCTCTTTTCATTTGTCTCCAGGGTTTCGAATACAAGACTGAACCAGGGAAGTGCTGCGGCAAGTGTGTCCAGACCAGCTGTATTTTCACCACACCTGACAACAAAAAGCTCATCATCAAGGTCAATACCGCAGTAGTTTTATTATTATTATACTAAAAAATATAATATTATTAGGTGTATGTTTTATTGTCGGTCATCCTCCTGTTTTTGCAGGTCAACGAGACGTACACACCCTCGGACAACAAGTGTCTCCAGTATAAATGTCAGGACATCAATGGACAGCTCGTTATCAAGGAGACGGAGACCTCTTGTCCTCACTTTGACCCCTTGGAATGTGTACCTGTGAGTTAGTTTCTCCAACAACTGGAGCTGACATGCCACCTCTGTCCACATCTGTCAATCTCAAACTAATTTGGTTTCTTCTCTTCCTCCAGGGCACCGAAACGACCGACGCAAATGGCTGCTGCAAATTCTGTGAGCAATTAAAAAAAAAAAAAAAAATCAGAATGGACTTTTAAGGAAGAAGAATACATGCGTGTTATTGTCTGAAACCTGACCTAACTTGGTTGCGTGTGTGCGCGTTTCAGGCAAGTTGAAGAGTGTCTGTGAGGTCCTGAGTAACGAGATGGTCATCAGCGTGAATGACTGTGTGAGCGCACAGAAAGTCAATCTGACCTCCTGCGCCGGATACTGTGGGAGCAAGTCCATGTGAGTCCAAATCAACTTCTGTCTGTTGTGTGGATTTACTCAGTTTGGGTGAAACGTGGCAAAATGTCCAAATGAAACAAATAGAAATGTATATGTATATTTTTTTGGATAAATACTAGGAACACTCACCCAACTTTTGGCCCCTTCTGTGTCACTCGGTGTACCTATTAAAACAGTGGGAGATGCTGACAAGCATAAACCGACAACAACAAACCAACACAAACCAATTTAAAATCCGTATGATAGTGATGCAAAACCAACGTTTCAATTCCATCTTTTTCCTGAGTTTTCATTGGATGAAAGAGATGGAATTAACGCCAGTCGGTTTAAGGACAAAATCAAACACGATGAAAGGGGAAAGTGTGTGTGGTATTAAGTCCTGCAGCTATTCACACTGTAACCTATATATGTATAATACACAGCAAACTAATATGACCCTCTACACGTCATTAAAATGTGTATTATGTGTATTACAGTGTATTATGGAGATTGATTTTAATTTAAAAAAATGCTCCTTTCAAATAAGCTGAAATACTATTTCAAAAGTATACACGCTTCTATTATATAGAAAGCGTAAAAAAATGTAAAATCTATCATTGTAATTTTAAATGTTTTATTTTTTTTATTTTTTACCATTTCTCCACAATGTTTAAAGAGCAGCTGTAATCAGTGTGTGCGTGTTTGTGGGTGTGCAGATATTCCGCAGCGGCCAACTCCATGATGCACCACTGCGAGTGTTGCCAAGAGGCCACCACCACTCAGGAAGAGGTGGAGCTCACCTGCGCAGACGACTCCAAGGTGACGCACACCTACACGCTGGTGCAGACGTGCAGCTGCAGTGCAGCCGAGTGCCCGGTGGCGCCCACCGCAATGGAGGAGCGACGCGCCGTCAAAGAGGAGCGCCGCGCCGCCAAAGAGGAGGAGCGCCGCGCCGCCAAAGAGGAGCGCCGCGCCGACAAAGAGGAGAGTCGCGCCGCCAAAGAGGAGCGCCGCGCCGCCAAAGAGGAGGAGCGCCGCGCCGCCAAAGAGGAGAGTCGTGCCGCCAAAAAGGAGCGCCGCAACGCCAGAGGGCGCCGCTGATCCAACTCTGAGCCCCGCACCCGACTCCGGATCGACTCCTGACACGTAACCTTACATCTTCTTGCTTTATTGGTCATATTTTTTTGTATTTATAGCTCGACACACTACTTTGGTGTAAACTTTTCATCATCTTCGGATTTCATGGATGATCGTCAATAAAATTTTATTTCTGCATTAAGACCACTCGTTTGGACATTTTTATTGATCGTATGGATCCCTGTGAGGTAGTGGGCAGTCACTTTAAGGGACAATTGTGTGTTCCGAGTTCACAGAAAAACTAGAATGGATGGTCCAAATCAAGCTTATAGCTTATTATTATAGTATCTTATCGGTGGCCACATGAACACAGCTGAGCATTCCTAATACCAGCCAGGTACAGGCGCGCATTCATTAAAAATGATTTCTGGGTTAAATTAACACAAATTCTGGATATCTAAGCCAAAGTTTCTACGGCTCCAGATGCGGAAAACAAAAAACAAACACAGAATGACGTGACGCAATAAAAATGAGTGTGACACTTTAAGAATCTCTTCGGCGATAAGTTTTGGAACCACAAGTGGAAAAAGTCACAAGGATGAAACCCCTTTGGTAGACGACAACAAGACCTCAAAGTCGTAAAAGTGTCAAGTAGGAAGGTTTAAGGACCACGACACAGACACACAAACACTGGGATGAAGACTCAACATTTTAAAGCTCTGCATGTGGTGTTACAGCCCGGCTGTACTTTACCGGCCAGAATATGATCCGCACAAGTCTCTTTTTTTTTTTTTTTTTTTACTTCCTGGTGTACAAGCTCCAACATGTTGGTGACACTAAAATATCAGCAACAGGGAAAAAACATGAGAAATCAGCCCGCGTAAAACCACCTGGAAGAAGGTGTTTTGGTCTCAAACGCTTCAAAAACATCCCGATTCCATCAGAAAAAAGTCACACTGCATCTCAACGCTATAAACTCGAGGCGTCGCATCCAAAATCAGGATTAGAACTAATGTGTACAACAGATAGTTGTGGCAGCGACGTGGCATTCAGTGATTCTATTTTTCACAACCTCAGGTCATGTGTTCACTCTCCATTCTTTCCGCCATCGTGGGGAATGCTATAGATTTAAATACTTTCATAATAATTTATCAGATTCCGAAAGCACTAAACATTTTACAGGTATATATATATATATATATATATATATATGAAACACAAGCAGTTCACCACAGGTTGCTACAGGGAGCTTCTCCACAAGCGAGTAACGACAAAAAAATAAAATAAATGTAATCATAAGATGGAATCGCTGGGAACAGTGAGCAGAGGAAGGGGTGCTGGGTTACTATGGATACAGTGAGCGATGGTAACACTGGAAACAAACCAGAAATACAAAATGATTTGGGCCGGTGGGATTGACATTACCCATCACACGAGAGTCAGTTCCATATTCGCAGTCCTGCCACGGCTTCGTGAACCCCCCCCCCCATCCTGGTGCTGCACCAGTTAAACTAGTGACTTCTACAACTAGAAGGCAAACAGGGTTGTGATGCTGCGAGGATCCGGTGACACGGAGCTGTGTTTACTGTTAGGCTGCAGAGGGGTGTACACAGGGAGAGGAATCAGATCTGTGTGTGTGTGTGTGGGGGGGGGGGGGGCTGCATGCATGCATACGTGTGTGTGTGTTTGTCGTGATGTCCGCGGTTAGAGCTCCTCGGCCATCTGCAGCAGCGAGTTGATGGCGGCGTCCTTGTTGCCCTGCTGAGCGTCCAGCACGGTGCGAACCACTTCCTGGTCCAGATTGGGAAACATGTCCTGCAGAGCCTTCAGGTCCTCCTCGCTGCACACGGGCTCCTGGACCCCCACGGTCGGCATGGCTCCCGGCATGGCTCCTGGCATGGCCATGGGCACCATGCCCTGGTTGTAGACTGTAGGCACTCCTGATAACACAGGACGGATGAAAGTGTTGAGAAATAAATGATATTATCTTTATTGTGACGTGGCCTCTCTGTAATAAATAATGAAACCTGAGCTGTGATGGTATCACTGTGACATTATAAGTTTTTCTGGGCTGGGCTGTGAACTAAAAAATATCCAGAGGTCATACATGTGAGTAGGTCACAATCGTGAGTTAGTGAGTGCTTGTGCGCGTGTTGGTGACTGGCAGAAGAAAAAGATTCGACTTAGAATTGGGATTAGAGTGAAGGTTGGGGTCAGACATTTGCGACAATAAATTCTGAAAATGTGTGTGTGTGTGTGTCTGACCTGCAATGGGCACGTATCCGACTCCTTGCTGATACACAGAGGGCATCAGGACAACAGGCTGGGTCATCATTCCTGCTGGTAAGGACTGAGAGAGAGAGAGAGAGAGAGAGAGAGAGAGAGAGAGAGAGAGAGAGAGAGAGAGAGAGAGAGAGAGACAGAGAGAGAGAGAGACACACACACAAAAGACGAAAAATTATAAAATTGGCCCTAGACTGACCCCTGGTGGACACCGTGGCTGAGCAGCGGTCCCTAAAACCTGTTTAGAGATACAGAGGCCGATGAAGTCCTCTCAATCTAAAGACATTAGAATGCGGCTGGGTTTTTGCATCCAAACAAAAACCAGTGTGGAGACCCTAATTTAATTACAGACATTTGATAAAACCACATCAAATCAAACCGTGGCGAAGGCGATTTTTTAACTCTACTCACAGCGAAAGACATCACTAGGTTGATCATGCCCTCCTTGTCGTCGCCCTGCCTGCCACTGAGGCTGAACCACTCATCCACCACGTTGCCCTCCCTCAGGCCTTCAGGGATGGTGACGTGGGTCCATGCTATCCTGTCGTCCATGGAGAACGCTCTCTGGAGGACGCATCGGGGGATAGGACATTAAAAAATGAGACAAAAGGAGGACACAAAACAGACTTTTCATGGGTCTGTTGTGTGTTGTGTTTGATTTGTCGTCCTCTTCACCTCATCAAAGATCTCCAGATAGAAGGAGTCCACCCCGGGAGGCACCGTGCACTGGATGACCTTGTTCCAGCGCGGGTTCTTGGCTCCGTTGTGAGCCGTTGGCGTCTCGTAGACGGCGTAGCCCAGCCGGACCCTGCAGTACGGATCCATCCGTGTCATCCCATAGTTTTTAGCCAACTTGGCCTATTCAGCCAAAAACATGTATATTTGTTTATATTTGTAAAAATAAAAAAATGTATTAAAATGAATGTACATGGATTAAATTGTTCAAAAGTGGAGCGCCATTTATAATAATAACATAAAATCATGTAGAATGACTTATTTGTAATAACCACCGGCACCAAAAGCTTCCAATGCAAATTTCGTTTCAATAACCACTTGAGCTATTTGCATGAATCTGGACTATCAGCCTGGATGACCTCGTTTAAAACATTTATCATCCATCCAATCCATCCATCCAATAACACGCAAAGTTCTTAATATGTTTTAATACCTTAACATTGTGTTATTGAGTACAAATACTATAACACACACACACTGATACACATATTGGTCTGTGTGTACCTGGACCACGGTGATGCTGAGACGGCCCACGGTTCCCATTGATCCTCCATACTGCAGCTGCCTGGCTGCCTGAGCATCCAGCTGGACCTGCTGCTGCTGCTGGGTGGGCGTGATCCGCAGGAAGTCCTGAGGGAGCTCGCCAATGTACACCTGAATACACACACGCACGCACACGCACACGCACACGGATGTTACTATAAATGTAAATATACATATAGACAACCATGGATTCAGCCTGATGGTGCAAAGACAACACACCCACCTGAGACAAACAGACAGTAAAATATATATTTTTTTTAAATACCAAGAATTTGAAGGGTAAGACTATCAATCCATCAATCAATAATAAATGAAAATATTTTTTATAAAGCAACTTTTAAACCAGACAATTTCAGTTCAAAGGGCGTCACAAGCGAAAACAAAAGAGAAAGCATGGAATGGTACTTAGTATTTCAATGTGCACCAAGTTAAAGGAAAAATAAAATAATGAATGATAAGCAGTTAGATAATACATTATACACAATAAGACAACACACGCATATTAAATAGTAATTCAAATAAAAATGACAAAACTCTTGAATATAAAGAGAATGATAAATAGTGACAGTGGTAAACAAACTCATATTTCACAGTTAATGCACCTGAATGCATCACACCATACAACAAATTCTAGTATAAGTTAACATAATTCATTTATTCAATTAAAACATTTTGGATTTTATCTACAAATGTTTTAGAATAGTTGGAATTGTTTAGTTGGATGGAATTGTTGGTTTAACATTTGTTTTCAGTTGTTACGTAATGAAGTGATAAAACATAAAACACTGCAGGGAACTGGCTTTTTCAGAAATACTCACTAAAACTCATCATTGAAACCTTGTGAGCATCATGTGAGTCTAAAGTGACTCATCTTCATGAAAGTGGCCTTCATGTGCAGGTCACGTGGTCGAGGGTGATTTCTCTACGACAGATTTGAGATGTTGTGCCCGCACCAATACACTGGCTCCAAGGGTAAACTGAATCAAAAGGCCATTCTTGCTCTCAACTGGATTCTCAAGTGGGGCGACAATGACACACTCAAATTACAAATGAATGCAGTTTGTGTCTACACCAGTCTTATGTTAAATAACAATTTATATATCTATATAAATATATATACATTTAATGTATATATCAACAGCACGCCTTTTAAATCTTATAAACTCAAAGTCACAATGACATTACTAAGAGCTGCAGTGGGATTAACATAAACATTTGTATAAATTACAGATTTGTCCTGTACAAAAAAGTTGTAATGATGTGTCTTAGTTGTGTAATTATAACACTTTATTCAGATAAACCTCATTTAGACTGTGATTATACTGCAGCAAATGTAGCAGTGGCAGAGGCTTGTTGTTCTATGGTTTATGGTTCTATTACTTTATATATTATGGTTCTATATATATATACACTCTATATAATTTTTAATGTTGATTTGATTCTTTCGTTTATGGTTCTATGACATTACTGTTCTTTGGTTCATTAGTAAACAGATTATATAACCGTTCTCAGAATCATTAGAGCAGGAAGCATCACCCTCCACACATTTACATGGTTAATTCCACGGTGACACTTCATCAGATTAACTTTAACCTCTGGGCACTGATTTATAGCCTCATTTTAATCTGGCAGGAAGCAGTTCTTTTTTTAAACAACGTTTACAGCGAAACATATGTGTCGTCATGGCTACATTTATCAGATTAAATCCCGGGGGTTTTTAACGTCTAGAAGCCGCTTCAGCGGCTCACAGCTTAGCCTTCTGTAGTTTAATCCAACTGAGATTAGCCCGTTGCATATTTACATGTGCTATTACTGTGCATGTCCTGGTTAACGGAGGGAGAAGACGCCAGCTGTGTTATTGTGCAGTAACTAAAGTTGTGTCACTGTGTCGTACGACAGTTCGGCTAGTTCCGCCCAGCTGTTTGTGTCTGAGTGTGCGTCTGTGTGTGTCAGACTTGTGTACCTGTCCCCGCTGAGTGCTGATGGTGGTCGCCATGCTGTCTCCCCCGTATCTGAGAGATTAGATAAACGAGTCCTCAGTAATCCACACACAACTATTTGCAGATACAACCACAACACACACTCCGCCGCCGGAACACACTCGACCCGGAAGTGTCCGCTATTTTTTCCTTTTTTTTTTTTTTCTACAAATCTTTATTGACAACGGTGCGGTTTTTTTTTATCTAAGGGATCAAACCAAAAAAACAAAAAACTAAACAAAAACAACAATAAATAATACAATTATTTCAGATATTGAATCTTAACATGAAATATCACATTTGTGAATAGGTTATTTTAAGATAATCATCATCATCATCATCATCATCATCATCATAGTATTATTAGAAATAAGAATACAAGTGCACTGTTATAAGGAATTTTTAAATAAATAAATAAAAATTAAATAGTTACCTGCACTGTTCCGTTTTTAATATACATCATGAATAATAAGGAAAATGTTTAGACCTTCTGAAAAACATAACCACACTTCCTCGGCTGGATGAATGAATGTGTCCATGCACCAAGCAAGCTTAGTTGCTTAGTCTGCTTAGTTTTATAATGTTGGTTATTTATTTTCTTTTACGCACTGCATCGTATTATTACAACTTGGGAAACGTCAATAACTTTTTCAGAACTATATATTGTAATATGTAAATGACAATAATCACGCACTGCATACTGTACTCATCGTTACTGCTAACATCAAACACTTACCATATATTGTATCTAAATTGATGGACTGTATATATTCTACTATATTGCACTGTATATATTCTCTGTAACTTAATTACTATCAGACACTGAGACTGCTATCACACACTCAAGGCCACTGCACACATAAACACCGAGTTCTTATTTTTCTAATTTATGTCTCATGTTGTATTTTCTATGTTCTGGCGCTGTACACCAAGTTAAATTCCTGTGTACCTGTACATTTGGCCAATAAAGCGATTTTGATTCTGATTTACAACACTTATGTTTAACCAAACCAATTTCAGACTGTTAGTCACATTTATTAGGGATTTATTAATAAAAAAAAATATCCCTTTGTCTTTAATTAGGATTACATTCTACAACCTTTAATTGGAAAATATGTGTTTTTCCTCCTAAGGCTAATATATATATATATATATATATATATATATGAATCCTTTTGTTATTTTTTGTTTATGTGGGTCTGTTGAAATGACACACAAAAATAGATGATGAATAGACCTCTTGTGTTTCACATTGGTGTGTGGGAGCACAAAACTGCTGTCATACTGAAAAAAAACAGCTGTTCACACAGCTCCGCACAAAACGCCTTGTCCACATTTGCTCCGAACAATCGATTCATTCCAAAACAAAGCCGGAAGAATAATGATTGTGCGAAACATTTGGCACCAGTTTATTTGTAATTTTTAAGTTAACACAAACTAGATCACATTTTACCAAGAATCTCATTGCAGATATATCAAAAAACAAACTTAATACTTAGTGTATGGTGACAAACGTCTCTCCCTTGTGGATTTCATGTCTGATGCTCCACAAAAGAGCAGAAATGCATCATGTGCTTGCAGTGGTGAGATGACAAGCTCCAACTTAAAACGTTTTTTATATATATATATATATATATATATATAGAGTACACTGACATTTAACTTCTCTCCACATAATATCACTCAAATGGGAACTCTCAAGGACGAACTCACATAATTGTCCAGAGACAGATTAGCTGCTTTCACACACACACACACACACACACACACAGAAAAAAAAGAGGTGGGGGCACTGGGAGGACTGCTCCACTACAGTGGAGATAAAAACAAAGTTAAAGCTCAGACCACCCCCCCCCCCCGGAAAATCTAAAGGATGCGGTTATCTAGTGGTTATGTCATTCACTTCTAGAAAAATAGATTCTCTTATTTGCTTGAAATAATTCTAATGTAACTCATTTCAAACATATTCAGTGGCAGTCTTGCTAGTGCCCCTGCTGGCAACAAAAGGGGACATACAGGAAATGACAAAAACAGACAAAAGCTCCTGGAAACCAATGTCAAACACAAAGGTCAAAGGTGAGACTGGAAGCATCAGAGAAGCGCAGGAAACACAAGGACTGGACGATGAACTGTGACGCCACATCAACATGCTAGGGCAAACAGGAAGAGATCTAGACAAAACAAAAAGAAAAAACACAAGAGGGAGACACGACCTAAGTTAAACAGCAATGGAACACGGACAGGAGAGAGAAAATAGAGGATTTTTCTGTGTGTGTGTTTGTGTGTGGGGTTGATCACAGCCTAAAAACACTCAACATTTAGGGACAGAGTGAGGACCAGAGACTGAGGTGGATGACGACAAAACCACACACACACCCACACGCACGTAGGACAGCACAGAATCTATGAGGGCATGCAGGTCACACCAGGCCTCCAGGGTCTAACACACAACATTTCACAGTCTCTCACATTAAGCACCACCGGAGATAATAATCTGTAATAATCGTTCATCATGTGTTGTGTGTGAGTAACATGTTCCGCGCATCATGCGTGTACATTTATCTGTGGACATTGATAACGATGCGCAATGTCACAAGTGTGCATTCCACTGCCTCATTTTAGATGACTAGACTTGATTTATCTGACCCTCAAGCTGCCACTGGTGAACATACATTTTTGTAAGATAGGAACATCTGGAAAAAGTTTGATTTTCATGCCATAGAGACATGAAAGAAACACCACTGAAACTGGAGCAAAAAGTCCCAACATGCATTTGGAGTCAGTAAGTAAATCAATCCTCCAGCGTAGTTATGAGATTTTACTTTTGCATACGTGGATGTTCATTATATTTCAGTCCCAAACGAACACACTTTCTTCCTGTTTGAGTAACATTAACCAGCTGCTTAATAATAAGGGCAATTTACATTAGTGAGTGGTTTTTGAAAGGAATTATGGGTATTATTATTGTCATTCCTCAAATAACACTGATTTTTTAACATAGAGGTGGAAACACACGGTGGTTTTAAAAAAAACACAACACAGCTCCAACTATGAAGTCCCTGACACACGATTGTCTTTGTTGTGCAACAGAAAGAGCGTTTTTGTGTAACATTCAATATAACAATTTCAATCTCCAGCAACAACACAATAACATGAACAATGTCGCACAGAAGATGGTGACCTGAAAGGCCCTCTAACACAAGAGAGGATCCTCTGAGAGCCCCTCGTCCCCCATCACACACAGACTCAGACTTGGATTTTGAGTTATTTTAAAACTAACAATCGCGTCAGAGAAATATTTCACCCGGTGCACCAATGTTCACAACACATATCGGATGGCTATTTATTTGTATAGAAAGACAACAGGCACAGGTTAGAATGGACTTATAGAAGCAACTATGCTCCCTGTGGGGTTTTTCTATTTTTTGGGGAAACGATTTATTCAGATGAAGGCATGTGTGACACAGAGAGGGTTTTTTTTTCTGTAAAGTCGGTAGCAGCACTGATGGATCCTACGCACACACACAAACACACACACACACACACACACACAGTCCATGCCACACCGACATAAAGTACACGTCACCGAGAGGAAACAGCGCTGAACAGGCAAAGAGAGGACACACACACAGCAGGAGAGCGAGTGGAGTTTGTTGGACTTCACATTTGTCTTTCAAAATAATCTCAATTCAGATAAATAATTTAGGCAATAAATAGTTCCCCGACACACAGGGGAAGTATAAAACCTATATAAAAATAGAAAAGGCATAACAGTTTAAATATACATCTCCACAATTGTCTTGCCAACTAGTTCTATTAAAAAAAACACACACGCGCACACACACACACACACACACGCACATAATTGGGTGGAGGTCTAGGCAACTAGAACACGTTTGTCTCGAGTAATTTGACATTTATATGATTATTCTCCGATCACAGAAGATATTCAGTGAGAGACGAAGTGGTGTAGCCCTCTATAGATAGACACACAAACTAGAAGGGACAGTAGCTGAGGGATGTCATGATTTTTTTTTTTTTTCTACAAAGCACCTGGACTCAAAGTAAAACCCTAAAATGTGTTTCAATGACGCATATTAAATCACTGATTGACTAGTAAGACTCCTGGATATTTCTCTGAGTCACTCAAAGTGCACCAGCACAGGAGCACCGAAGCATGCCACGTTTTTCTTTGGATATACTCGCATGCCATTTCAACTGCATTAAAAAAAAAAAAAAAAAAAAAATCATGTTTTACTAACCACCAAAACGAAAAAACACACACGCACACACTGCTTGACAGAAGCATAATATCTGTGTCGTATACGAAAAAAATCAATTCCTGCCATTGTTTGTATACAACCACAAACACACCACGCACAATTGCGTAGTGGTCTACCTTGGGGGACCCCTCATGAAGTGTAAGCCATGCAACAGCTGCCGCACACAGACGACCAGCCCAAAAAAATAACACGCCTTAATGTGTCATCGTTCTGATGCTGTCAGAGGACCTTCAAACGTCTCTTCATGGAAACACACCAGAGATCATCACGTTCCTCACCACAATAACAAACTGTGTATGTGTGTGTGTGTGTATGTGTTAGGGGAGCTCCCTGTCCTGAACCAATCTGAGCTTCTGCCCCCCTGATTTAGGTTTGAAATCACATCACCGTACATTGGTTTTTCCATTTCAGGAGATTACACAGATACCTAATGGACGAAGGGATGCGCACGCGATTGTTTTGTGAAGATGTATAACAAAATAATAATAATAATAATAATAATAAAAAAAAGTGAATGGTTGCCGTTTTCTCATGGATCAGAAGCTCAGTGGTGGTGGATTGGAGTGAGGGGGCGGGACAGGAAGCGAGAAACACATGAATTTGGCACCTGAGTGTCAAAGTGCAACAAGGAACTCATAATTATTATTATGTACCACGGCAAACTAATAACATGTCAACTTTTTTTCTTTGAATTAATCATACAACTGTTTCTCTGATGTGCTAAATATGAATGAAAACAAAGTGCATGAACCACAACAAGAACACGTGAAGAAGAATCCAGGCTAGGCAAAAAAAAAAAAAAAAA
>JAFBJU010000130.1:18943-26443 GCA_016785305.1 Colistium nudipinnis
AAAAAAAAAAAAAAAAAAAAACTCTGCATGTGGCTTTGTGTGTCTCTTTGCGTGGACACTTCGGTGCAACGAGCGGCAGAGGCAGCCTCGTGGCCGACATCACCCTGTGACGCACAGACACGTTTTCTGTGGACCGGGGGCGGGGCTTAATTCATACTCCACTTACCATAACACCACCTTGCCTAACTAAGTGTGCGGTGCTGTGGCACCTTCAGTACGGCTTGCTGTCGTTCTTAGAGCGCTTCAGCTGCACCTTTAACCTCTTCATGCCGATCTGGAAGCCGTTCATGGACTGGATGGCCGCCTGCGAGGACACGGGGTTGTCGTAGCTCACGAAACCTGGAGGGGGGGGGGGGGACCAAAAATGAAAGTGGAACCAAAGTCTTTTCTTTAAAGGGAATTTAAAAAAAAATCTTTGTCCAAAAAGTCGCCTTGAACCAGTCTTAGTCTTACTCTATGCAAAATAATATATTTGAATATCATCGGGGCCGAGTGACGATATAAATATAAATCAGTGCTGTTCACTGTGCTTGGTGCCAAAGTTGCACACATTTCAAGGTCAGAGAAATTTTTTTTGTTTTTGTTGTGCTGCCGTAATAAAATACTGAAAAAGTTTTCAAGGTCACCCAAGGTCTTGTGTCTCTATGTCACAGGTGGGCTTATATACGGCATTTCATATGGACTCACCAAAGCACTTGCTGAGGTTTGTCTGTTTGTCAATGAAGACCTTAGCGGATATGACGTTTCCAAAGGGCATGAACATCTGCAGCAGATCCTGGTCTCCAAACTCCTGGGGTAGGTGGTAGATGAAGAGGTTGGCTCCTTCTGGACCTGCCAATCAAAGACACTGCTTTACCGGTTACGCAGAGCATAAACAAAAACTACTCACTCTTCAAATACATTTTTTTTTAAAGTGACACCATCTGTATCATAAGGAGCTCCCCAAGGAGGATGCAATGAAAAATATTGATGAGGAAATCAACGGGATGGATAAATAAATAAGAGTGCACATATTCTTAAACCATGTCAGTTTGCCTACATTTTTTTCCCCATTGCATTTAACTTCTTGTCACTTTTTTTAACATATATATAAGGCACCTAAAATATGCTAAAAAATATTTGTATCTGCAGCTCAGCAACTGCCGGTCAACTTGATATTTAGATTTTGAAGGACTTTAACACAAGGAATTAATAGAAGTTTCTCAAAATTAAAATATGAACGCTTTTACCACCAAATTCTCATCAGTTCATTGATGAATCAAAGTGAATTGGGAGGTACAGACAACCCGAAAACTGTCTCTGGTCACATCTGTCCCAGGTTCTGCATTTTAACACAGTACAGGTGGTCGCATAAAGCAAGAGGCTGTTTATAGGCTGTGTAATCAACAGTAAATACATACATATATATTTTTCTACACCACGACATTACCACTGGGGAACAACATGGTGTCATATAGGACACTGATTTCATGAAAAAAAACAATTATTCATAAATTAAGCTAAACAACTGGAGTGAGAGTATGGGAGATGTAAGACATGATACTGAATGAACATGAATGAAGGACAAGTCTTCTGGTACGGACTTGGAGCATGAACATGATCTGAGTTCACGTCGGAGAGAAGGTTGAACGTCTTACCCATGCTGTGACTGTTGCTGGCTGACGCAGCATAATTTAAAACAAGACACAATCCTTAGCAGAAGGAGAAATCAACGCGCACACACACACCTCTCTACCTAACTGTCTTTAACAGTACTTGAAACCAAATATGAAAATATAGGGAATTTCCCATGAATCAAAACTAATTGGTACTTATTTAGAAATACAATGAGAACTGGATTGACTTAAGAGTGCAGAAAGAAAAACTTTGAAGCATGCTCCTCCAATAGATTGGCAAACACAGGTTATAATAAATGCCTTCCATCTCGGCCTGGTTTTCTTTTAAATGATTCCCCCGCCCCCCCGCCCCTCCAGCCCACAGCCCTCACCTTCTTTCTGGCTGCCTGCAGACTTAAGAGTGCAGAAAGAAAAACTTTGAAGCATGCTCCTCCAATAGATTGGCAAACACAGGTTATAATAAAATGCCTTCCATCTCGGCCTGGTTTTCTTTTAAATGATTTCCCCCCCCCACCCCCACCACTCCAGCCCACAGCCCTCACCTTCTTTCTGGCTGCCTGCAGCGGAGACGCTCTGCTGGGGCAGCAGACTCTGGTTGTACAGGCTGGGGATGGCGGCTGCAGCGGCGTACTGCTGGATGCCTGAGTAGGCCTGACTCAGGGCCTCCATGGTGTTCCCTGAGCCATTGGACAGGCCTCCGGAGCCGAGGCTGCCGTTCAGCGCTGCCATGCCTGGGTCACAAAACGCACACACGACAACTTTACACCAGACTAAAAAACACAATCAATGTTTTTTCACATTCATCTCACTGGCTCACAGTCATACATGTGCAACTCTTCACACCCATGCAAAAAAACTAAGCACAGGCCCCGTGGTTACAGTCCCATACCTGCCAGGGAGCCCATGTTGAGACCAGCTCCGGCCCCAGCAGCGAGGGACTGCAGGGCCCCCAAAGACGACATGGGGTTCACTGAGGAGTTACTGCTGGAGGTGGGGGAGGAGCCTGGAGGAGGCGCAGGTACAATCGTAAATAAAGTAAATAAAGTTTATTTTTATATTTATTCATTTTTTTGCAAATCAGTGTCCAACGCTCAAGTATTATGTGCAATACTTAGGTTTGCATTGTGTATTCAATCTGGAAAATAAACAACACACTTAACTTGTGTGTCGTTGATTAACACACAAATATCATATCATGTAGTTAAATCTGATCTGTGCCTGTAGGAGTTAGAGGTTTATATCTCATACATAACATGAACCTTTTTTTTTTCTAACATGTCCCTCGACTATGATACAGCAACGTATATTTTAATTTTTTATTTTGGTTACCTGAGCTTGTTAGTGCACTTAGTGGGCTACTGGATGAGGTCATGGCGCTGGAGCCTGTGGGCGGGGCCTGCGTGGCAGAGGCTGCTGCGGCTAAAGCAGCCAGGTTCTGTATGGCATTAAGACCTGACAGACACACACAGGTGTAAGTTCAAACCCCCCAAACAACCACGTTCTCTCACCACTATAATATATATGAAAACAGTAGGCCATATATATATTTTTTAAAAACACATTCTATTCTGAGGTTTGATGGATGTATGGGGTGTGAGGCTGGACAAATTAAAGGAATCCGCTTCTACAGGGCTGATGAGGACATGAAGCCTCTCTACACCCAGACCATAATCTGACTGTGTGTGTGTGTGTGTTTGTGTGTGTGTGTGTGTGTGTACCTGAAACAGGGTGCAGGTTGTTGAGTGCGTTCCCCGTGGAGGCCGACTGCTGCAGCAACTGTAAGTAGAGCTGAGAGCACCAGGAGAAACTGTGAGAAATGATTAATATATATATATATATATATATATATATATATATATATCTCTCTTAAATTATTATTATTATTATTGTTTTTATTTAACACACTCACAGCGAGGTACTGTGGACCCAGGCTGTTGAGCCCGGTGAGGTTCCCCCACATGGACGCGGCGCTGAGCTGCTGCATCTGCTGCTGCAGCTGCTGGGCCATGCGCTTCTGCTCCTTGTCCTTCTGCGTGTCTGCAAACTTCACCACGATGGGAGAGGAGCAGCCCTGGAAGAAAAAAAAACACAGATGATGATGATGATGATAATGATGATGATGATGGCTTTAGCTCTCATCATCAGAAGCCTCTTTTATATATTTTTTTAAAGGTTCTTAGATTGAGCTTTTAAATGCAGCCTCTGAAGGAAGCAGCCCCGGATGTGACACAGCTGGAGTGTGATGCTGAAGTTCACCTCCATGGTCTGAGACTGGTGCATGGACTTGATGGCAGACTGGGCCATTTGTCTGGCTGTGAATGTCACAAATGCACAACCTGAAACACACAAACAAAGAAGTGTATCATGATTCATGTATTTTTCACTCTGATGATTAGACCAGTGTTTTTTTTTTTAAATGATAACAATGATAATAATTTTGTGGTTTAAGTTATAATTATTATTATATATATATATATATTGTTTTATAACTTTCTGCATTAAACCAGATATCTAACCCTGGTGTGAGCTGTGAACTTTGAGACACTGCGTTTTCATTTTGATCCGTTCTGGGATTTCACCCTAAGCAAAAAATGTATTTTAAAAAAGTTAACGAGAGAAAGATTTGATTAGCAGATTATATTGGAAAAATTAAAAATTACAAATCGGAATCCAACAAATGAATAATTAATTCTATATCAGCATTTATTTGGATTCCTGTGTTTTTTTGTTTTTCTTTATTTAAAAAAAGATAGGTTATTAGTATATATTTATTATTATTTATTTAAAGCAGACTACGTCTTACCCCGGCTGAGGCCGTCGGGGCCTCGAAGTATCCGGCACTCCTCTATCTGCCCGTACGGCGAGAACATCAGTCGGATGTCATTCTCATTACACTTCTTGGAGATCATTCCAATAAAGAGCTTCCTGTCCTCCACCGCTGTAATCGACACAACGTCAAACGACATCAAACACAACAGCTCCGCGTCAAGACAAATGGTGCGTTACGACATTCAGGACGCACAAGTAGTATGTTTGGCGTTTGTCATTAAAGAGACACAAGTTTAGGTCAGTGTCCTTTAATAGATGAGATGTGGATAAAGGACACCTTCACATTTCTTTTTTTTTCTTTTTTTATCATTGTTCAGTTTCTTGCTTCCTGCTGTTCACATTTCCCCTTCCTACTGTGATGTGAATTTAATTTTATGGGAAAAAATAAAACAGTTCTACTTCTGTGCAGGAGGAAATCTACGTGATTTAAAGTGAGATATGAAGTGGAAGTGCTTTATTGCAGCCAATAGTTCATATTGGCGGTAAATCCACACTCAGTTGTTTAAAATGCTACACTGTGGTGTATAAAATTGGGGTAAATTGTTTGTTTCATCAACATTGTTATGAAGAACGTCAGGTCTACTATAAGAGCAACCTAAAGACGGACTTTGCATTATTTGTTAAAGTAGAGAAAATGATAATGTTTTTAATTTATTTTAAATAATATATTATTATAATATATATATATATATATAATACATTATATTTTATATTATATATAATATAATATATATAAAATAAATCTATTTTACACTACTTGTTTAATTCATTTTATAAGTATACTGAGGTAAATGAATAGGTGCTCCATCTCTGTCCCCCATGACAGAATGATGGTGAATAGGTCGTAGCTCATAAAAACACAGACATGTTAATGAGAGACAGAATACAAATTAACGATTAGTGACATGCTACAGCACTCTTGACGTTAATCTACGTTACACACTGTAAAATGAATGTAAACATATGGACGACAGCACAAGCACAAGAGAAAAACATGGTATCATTAAACAGCCATTATTCAAATTAAGGTGAATGTTTTGGGTTTTTTTCCCCAATCAACTGGAGTGTAAATAACACAATAAAAAAAGACAGATCTCAAGTCATCAACTCACACTTGGCAACCAGCTCAAATCCAATGTTATTCAGCGTTCCTCGTCTAATTAAATGAATTATGATTTTCTTTCATTGAGAAGCTTTACCAAGATAATTATTATCTTTAGCGAGATAATAAACAGAGCTGTCAAAAAAATAAAAAATAAAAAATCTTACCATTGTTTTTCTCACTGTCCGCAGGCTTCATCTGGATTGGGTGGTGCATCTGAACCAATGACAACAAAGGACACATCAGGACACAAAATACTGAAATATGCACGTGTGCATTGTGCAATCATGCATTTCCATGTAATTAGAAGTTAAAGAAGTTCATATTTTGACTTTTTTTTATTTAAATACATACATGCTACTTTAAACATTTATCTGAGGCATGTTTCCGAACAACCTCGAGAAAATGTCCAAATACATAGAACAATATATACAGTATATACATACATTTTGCATATACGTGTGTCTATGAACTTGTATGAAAGCAGCTTTGGTTAAATTTCATTGCAACCATTAAAATGAACATTCTCCTGAAACAATTTTACCACACCCAAATTGACCCCGTTATTTTCTCATTGTGAGTGACTCCGAGAACCATGAATGGTTCAATTAGTCCCATTCCACGACTTAATGTCATTTGTGTGATTGATGAGTTGTTATCCATTGTGTAACAACTTTGCAAACATAACACAATAATAATAAAAGTAACATTATTCATGGGAATGTCTGACACTCACTCCTGGTAGAATCTTCATGTTGTGCAGAGCGTTCTGTGCTTCCAAGGCTGATTTACGAGTATAGTACGTTATAAAACAGCAGCCTGTCAGGGTAAAAAAAAAAAGACATCTGCATCATGTCCAAGAACATATTTCTATTATATGGAAGGGATTATAGGACCTAATATAATTTGGCAGTAACACACCTAGATCATTTCGATATCTTTGGGGGGGAAAAAAGCATAATAATATACATAGCTTTCACAATCACATATGAATTATAGTAGTAGCATTATAGAAAAAAAAAAATGAAGTCATCCTGTGTATTTACAAATCACCTAAACACAAAAAGACACAAAGCTTGTATTTTCTGAGTGTGTGTGTGTCTCCAGAGTCTGACCTTTGCTCTGTGGTGGATTCTGGCTCCGGTCTCGCAGAACATTTATCTCGTACACTGCTCCGTAAGGTTCAAACAGCTCCCGAAGCTGCTCCTCGGACCAGGAGCGAGGAATCTGACCCACAAACATCTTAATCGCGTCAACATCTGGTTGGTCGGGGTGGTCCAGGGACCCGTTCATCTTCTTCCCGCTGCAGAGACAAAAATCAGTGCATTAGATGCAAAAACATGTTGCTGCATTAGTTTCACTTCATTATATCTGATAAATAGCCAACAGGAGCGGTTTTCTTGCTATTTATATTTTTTTAGATAGAAGAAAATAGAATCTGATGCAGGATGAAGCAATTTAATGTGATATTTGTTTTAGATTTGTGGCAAACTGAAGATAATAACCATTTCAATGTTTGTGAGAGAAAAACACACACAACATGAGCATTGAGGCACAATTCTAAACAAAGCTTTGTTTGTTTTCAGTTGTCAAGACATTGGAATTGCATGATTTCTGAGACGCAGACCAATAACACGACATGTTAACCAGCTGTCACTCATGAACATACAATCTTGACATAATAAATGGAGGCTGACAAACGCACAATATGAAATGCTTAGAGAGTGGTGCGCTGTGATTGGGACTATATTCACATGCAAATCAAATACCCTGGACTAAATGATTAAAGACCATTGTAACCACGAGCTCTGAGATGATCTGTTATGTTAAATCCTGAAAATTGATTTCCTGTTTATTATTTCCTGAACTTACAGCCTAAAGACGGCCTAATCTGCAACGTGTTTAGATTAAAATACATAGTAGTCTAAATAAGAGCCTGTCAAGGAGTTAATC
>JAFBJU010000130.1:28943-54662 GCA_016785305.1 Colistium nudipinnis
ACAATAGACTTATAGTCTTTTTTGGCTGAAGCCTGCATGCAAAGCTGTGGTGATAGAGATTTCCTCTGTACTGGGCAGAACAGAGACGGCTCTGTTTTAGTCTGTCTATTCAGCTCTTTGTCTTTTTTTAATAGTTTCAGAGTCTGCGTTTAACTGAGTGTTCATCCACTTCAGCACTCTGGAGTTTTTTTTTTTTTTTTAATCGTCCACCACTGGTTGGAATGTGAAGGATCTTTAGAAGGAAAGAGTAGCAGGTCTATGTGAACACACTGTCCTAACTACAGCACAACTACTGTTTCTACAGCTGTTGCAGTGATTAACAGGACTGGGACATAAACAGCATTTCCCTTTGCAAAGCCTGAATATGATGTGGGTCTTATCGAGCGTCAACTCTGTAAATTGATTTCAATTGTTTTAATGTATAGACCAATTTTGAATTGGTGAAAATAGAATCACGATTCTTATGTGAATTGATTATTTTATTGTCCACCTATAAAAAGTACAAGTGTATTATCTCAGAAATAATAGCAATTAACTTTATGAATTAATCTGCTAATAATAATCTGCTGTAAAAATGACAATAGTCGTCACAATTTGAAAAATATCTTTACATACCATGGTTTATTATATATTTATGTATAAATATATTTTGGCAACAATACTACCCAGAACACAACAAATTAAATCCAATTACTGCATTAAATCGGTTTTAAATAGTCATTAAATGAATTCAGTTAATGAACAAAAAGAGCCTAAAGGAGATTAACGCTTGAGTAACCGGGGAACCCACTGTGCCAAATCCATCGGCCAAACTACACCACAAATAAATGCTTACTTAACACTTTGAAATCATGACAAGGCATAAATGTGAATGGTGCATAAACCAAACTCAAACCATTGCACAATTAGTGGTAAAACAATCAACCCAATCTTTAAGCATGCTTTTCATTACGTCTGTGTGTTTTGCTTGGCAACCATTCTGCTAAATGTCCATGAAGACTTGGCAGAAGAATGATTATTTGTTACGAATATATTATTGTATTTTATGTTACTGTGTGTTAGTCTAATAAAATGTTATCAGGTAAATGTATTAAGCTCAATATAAAAGCAATAAGCCCCTCCTGGGCCATGACAGTAATTTTAGACATGAGACCGAAGACTTAAGAAGTCTTAACCCACAAATGCTCCATTGTTAACACAGACCAAAATGTCCTCACCAACAAAAAGGGACCAACAAAATAACAATGAACAAATAACTCACAACTCACAAACATATGACGATAAGCATATCGTCATGTAGAATGTCTCGTCTCTTATTTTTGACAATTCTGCTGTTCGTCAACCTCAAGATGACAAAGACAATGATCTAAATACAATGTTCTTTACTTAGTGGGCCAGAAACCACAAAATAATCCAATCACTATCACACCACAAATCCAACAACACTAATGAGTCATTCTTAACTCGCGTCACACATACCCGAAAAATCATAAATGACATTTCAATTCCCCTCATTTCAACTCCATAGACTTTAAAGCATTCAGTTTCTGCTTTAATTGAAAACTATTTTTTAACTGCACGTATACACAAACAATTTTAACACACCACAACTCTATGATTCAGTAAATAAATTAGCAGTATGACATCAATTAAGCTTTAACTATTTTGGACTTGTAAATAAAATGTAGTGGCATGAAGTCTTTTGCATGTTGTCATGATGTGAGAACAGCTGACAGATGCTCACTGTGGGAGGAGTGACGACGGAGGCCACTTCCGCGTTAGATGACATCACAGATGTACCCTCCTCTTTCAGACACACATACGTACATGAGCACATATATGTGCACAATGTGCACACCGTGATCGTAGTACAAACCTGTGTGAAGCTGTGCAGGAGAAATCCCCCCCCCCCCGCCCCCCACGTGTCACGTTACTGGTTGCAAGGAACATACATGATGACACCAACTCTGACGTGACGTCTCCCCCCGCCCCCCACGTGTCACGTTACTGGTTGCAAGGAACATACATGATGACACCAACTCTGACGTGACGTCTTCACGTCAACATGCTGCTGACATGTTACACGTTCAAACCATGAAAGCAGATTCTACGTGACAACAGCTACACAATCTCCAAAACAAGTGCACACACACACGCGCACACACACACACACACACACACACACACACACACACTGCTAGCTGCCTCTTTTATGGTCATGTTAGCGTGCTACTACAGCGGTTGACAACTTGGAACCAGCAACTTACCCCGTGTGTGTGTGTGTGTGGGGGGATTTGTGGGTCTGTGTGTGTGTGTGTCCGTCTCTGCGCGGCCGTGCACGTGACGGGTGTTTCAGAGAGGCGGACACTTGAGGAGAGCACGGTTCACGCTGCGCGTCCGGGGAAAAACAAGTTGACAACAACAAAAACAACACATGAGTAGAACTTGTGTTGTTGTAGCTAACAGTCAGTAAAATGGCAGACTGTCGCCTGCTGAAGCGGAACCACCGCACAGCTGAGAGGAGGGGTGGGGGGCGGCGGGAGGGGGTGGGGAACAGGGGGGCACCGGCCCGGGCCAACATGACAACTCTTTTCTTCTTCTTCGCAGGTGTAAATGTTTTTTGTGTGCGACTGCATCTATCAATGGACGAACTCTTGTGCGTGTGTGTGTGGTAGTTTGTGTTGTTCCAAATTGTAGTGAAAGTGCACGTGAGCGTTCCCTTATTTAAAGTGTAACGTGGTACGGTCCGTGGAGAGGAAACCCGAGCACGGACGATGATTTCCGAGGACCATCCGAGCTCTGAAGGCGCGTCCCTCCCTCCCAAGTCTAGCTTTAATTGTAATAAAACTAAAAACGACACATAATTAACATTAATAAATAATAATTAAAAAAACGATATAATTTATATCATCATAAATAAAATATATAAAATACCATCAGAGCCACAGGATGAACTCTCAACCAGTGGAGGAACATTTAACAGTTTACATATAAAAGGGTCAAAAAATATTTTCTAATCCAGTGTCCTGTGTTGAAGTTTATTGTTCAGGGAGGTGCAGTGGAATATGTGAGTAAACCCGATCTGTTAAAAGGGTTCTGGCAAGTTCCATTAACCTCAAGTGCACAATAAAAATCTGCTTTCATTGTACCATCCGGCCTGTGTTGGTGCTTCATTCAGGATATGGAATACACTCAGATCGCTGCACTGGCTGAACATCCATTCATATGTTTTAGTGAATATACATATAAATGAGTCCCCATTCATTCCTATTATAAATGGATCACTTGCTCACCATGTTTCTGAGGGAACTCTTGAACTGATCACATTCTGGTATTCAAAGGAGATATTTCACAGGATTTGTGATGCTCAAAAACATGCTATTCACAGTTGCTGCTTTTCAGCTGTTGTGTAGTGGAAGGCCTTCGGGGCAACGCATGATTCACGTGGAACATGTACCATGTATACAGTTTGGCCACTATGGCAAAATAGCTTCCGTGCAAAGAGCCCTTCATCACTATGGCAACATGCTCACAATGTCATCATCCTGAGGTTAAGCAGGTCTTAAATTAGGCACCATTTTATTTGTCCTCAGAGGGCCAACTTATTGTGCAGCAAGAAAAGACAGATACACACAAAAAGAGACACCAGGGACACAGGAGGACAAACCTTACTGTCCATCCCTATATGTGTCAACAATCTCCGACTGGATCAAAACTTTGGTTTCTATATGTTTTACATGTTAATATTTAATGTGTGCATATTTACAAATAAAAATCGATTTTGTCCTGCCGGCACATTTTCTTTTACCTTGACAAGTTTTTAAATATCATTCTGGTAACCCAATTTTCCAACCATGTGTGATGACTTAAACACATTACATTCAAGATAGATGATCCAAAAACAAAAAATAATAATAAATGTCATGTATGAATGTTCTAGCGTTATCAGTCAGTGCACAGCATATTCATTTATTGCAAGGATAGAGTTCAAATCACGAATGCAGTAAATGCACTGTGGACACAGATGTCTTAAAACAGACAAGATAAACAACTGCGGTTGATGCCATACGGTATGCCATAAAGTCTGAAGTGTTCACATCCCAAAATGAAAAACATTTTGTCGTAACATTATGACGTTGAATTTTCTCTCATCGCTTGAACTGCAGTTTCACCTTTTCTGGTGACAAACAGTCCCTCTGCTGCCTGATGCATTTCCGTCTGCCGTGTGTGATGCAGGTAGCCATTGTAAAAATCAGCGGCTGTCAGCCTTTTTTTCAGGAGCACCGCCTTGAATCCCACCCAGCCGTCCTGGAACAGGGGGACACATATAAAACAGGTGTCTGTCAATGTCATTAATACAAAAAATCTATGCCTAAAAATCTGAGACAGTTGGACAGACCTTGCAGCAGACAGCCAAAGTATTGGACTCCTTCTGATAGGTCAATGAGCCGGGGACAGGTTTCCTGTTTGGATCTGCAAACACCATTTGAGACATAAATGAAAACTGAGGGTCACTCAGGCCAAATTCAAAAACTCAAAAAGGGGAGGAAAACTGATTTTTGAACTCGCCTGATAATGAAATGTGGCATTTTCCATCAAATTCCAGAAGTTTTATTGTCCTGCCCATCCACGTGGTTCTTAAATGCATCCGGGATCCGATGGCACGATACAGACGGTCGATTTGGTCGCATGTCTGCTCCTCCCACCCCACCCAGCTCATGGCAGCGTTGACTTTTGGGGCTGTTGGTGGAAATTACATTAAAGTAATGTACAAGTTGGAAGGATTCCTCTATGTTTGGTACAATCTATATAGTCCAGATCTACATACCAAATGTCGCATTTGTCTCCCTTTGTTCCTTTTTATACGCCATTCTCTCAGACAGTGTCCGCAACGTGTCAATCAGCTGCAGTCAAAAATACAAATACTTCAACTACATCATCATAATTTTGGCAAATGAGAAAAAGGTCTTGCTCCAGCAACTCACCAGATGTGCTCCCGTCGTGGCAAGTGTGGCCCTAAGCTCTTCAGTCGTACAGTTGTCCGGGACCTGATAAAGCTCCTGGTTGAGTATGGGGCCCACATCGAACCTGGAATGTGTAAGAAAATATTTTTTATGTGTTTGAGAGAGAAATATAAAAAAAGACTCACAGAAATGTGGAGATGTTCACACTCCTGTTTACCTGTGAGGGCTGATCTGCATGATGGAGACTCCTGTCACAGTGTCGCCGTGCAAAATGGTGTGGAAGATGGGAGCTGGACCTCGCCACCGCGGCAGCAGGCTGGGGTGAACATTCAAAATCCCACTGTAAAGAAAGCATGTGCACAGTCAGAGCTGCTTTAAGATTGAATACAGATTAGAAATTCATGTTTGATTTTATAATAGTTAATTTTTAATAGTTAAAAATATTTGTAATAGTGGGCTGTGATCAAATAAATACTTTATGCTCATTCATTCATGTTTTTTTGATGACATAAACAATATTTAAATGAGATAGGCCCTCTAATGAATATCAGAATAAAATGCTCACTATGGAAACTTGTTGATGATCTTCTGTGGGAGTAAACAGCCAAAAGATACCACCACCCCAACATCAAACTGGCCATGCGTGCTGACCGCAGGCCACCTGTGGACCGGGAGCTGGTTCTGTTGAGCAAACTTCATCACCGGGACATCGGCCGACAAAGCGACAACTTCAAGGGACTCCACTATCTTTTCACCGGAGCTCCTACAAACAGAAGATGGGGGTAAGGTATAATCACACATTCACTGTTAAGTTATTCCAAGATATCTGAGTAGAAGTTTTCTGTTTGAGTAGAAATTAAACCTATAAATACCAGTATTTATTCATAAGAAAAATCACGAGTAATATCTATCCTATTATATTCTATTCCTGCTCTGAGGATAATAAGGCCTCACGGTAACTTGCGTGTGTTAGTGTATGTTGTGTAACACTTTTAAGTTGTGCAAGTATGATTCACACCTGCTGGCGTTGAGGAGTTTGAGGGACTCCAGAGCAAAGTGATCGGAGCCGAAGAACAGGAGCCTCCAGGGGGGTCCTGAGCGTGACACCGGGCTGCAGAGCCTCCGCCTCCGCGGGGCAGAGGGTGAGTGGAGCCGCTGTAGGAGCCGGAGGACCCGCAGAGCGACTCCTGCTGGTTTAATGTTCGGCCACATTATCTCACCAGCTGCCGCTTCTCCTCATAAGGAACATCCGCATGTTCAAAGTGTCAACAGAGAAACAGATAAACTCACTGAGGATGCAGTGGTTCTGTCCTGAATGTGTCCGCACCGGGCGCCGCCATGTTTTTCCCACTCACACTTCCGCATAGCTCTTCTTCGTCAGCGAATGTTGGCAGCCAGTAAACGAGATTACTGCCACCACGTGGACAGATGGTGCAAGAGGCCGATTTACACCATTGATTGTAAATGATAATATAATAACGCGGTCGTTTGAGATTCAACCATAACAATTGCGTTAAAATTTTCACAACAGTTTGTATCTCTCCCCTTTCACTTCATTGAGAAATTTGGTAGAACTTCCGTTTTCGAGCGAATCACAACGCAGCTAATTTCCTCTACGGATCTTCAAAACAAAGCTTCAAATACAAACAACGTGACTTTGCAGTGGACATTTAAACGCACTTCTTATGGAAGAATCTTGCAAGTATATAATATAATACTTTTTATCAAGGTCCTGATTGATGTTGCCGTGGTTACGTTGCATCTGTGTCTTCACGTATCTACAAAAACGATTTGATTAACATTGCAGATACTTAAGTTTTTGTCATTATAGAGTGATTTAAAAGTTTTAAAAAACGCTCTACACACCATTTTAGACATTTTTCATAACTTTGTGGTGCACTGTGTTCATCTGCAGCAGTGATGCCGCCGCCGCAGACGCTGCAGCTCCGGACACGCCTGTCCCGCGGAGCACTGGCGGCTCCGATCGGTCCGTGAAGGCACCGTCAGTGTGAGTCACATGACAGGTCAGACTCTCCGGCTGATACACAACTAATCATCATGGTGAGCAACTCTAATCTATCAGAATAATAATATGTTCCTGTTTTTCATACTCACTCGTGTTCGTCTACCTTCGGTGCAACAACTGGATCCGATTGTGTGAAGCTAAACTCGGATTAGACCCGCGTTGTGTGTCTGTCTGTGAGTGGTTCTGTGGCCTAACGTCAGACTGCAGCTAGCAATGCTAACATGCTAACAACACACTGCAGAGCTGCAGCTTTGGGTGTTTCACTCAAACTCTTTTTATTTCAGTCATGTTATCTACACGTATGATCGCATACTATGTGTAAAGAGTCAAATAATTTGAGATTATTGTACAATCTGTGGGATCTCCGGATCCGGACAGTTTGACAGCCGATGCTAGCTGTTGCAAAGCTCTGCTTCCGCTTTGATGTGTCACATTTTTGTGTTGTGACCCTGAAGTGGAAGCTGTGTGTGTGTGTGTGTACAGTGATCACATGGCAAACATGTCACATGTTGTTCTACATACATGATCGTGTTGATGGATCATCTGAGATCATGGCTTTTATTTACACAGGAACTGGTCTCAGAAGCTCATTGCGTGTGTGTGTAGCGACATTAATCTGTACATTAAACTGTTGCACCTGTCCCAAGTATATTTTGAAGTAATTAACATTTCTCAAAAATTGATGATGTTGTGTTGATTGACTCCTCTAAATAATTGAATTTAGAAAACGTCCTAAACCCAATATGGACAAAAGTATTGGAATACACCCCCTAATCAGATGGTGTAGCGAGATGGTGGTCCAATACTTTTATGGTCCATAACAAGGTTTCTTCAAGGTTTCTTTTTTAAGATTATTTATACATTCAAGCCTTTTTTTTTAAAGTAATTTACATGTTCCTCCCGCAGCCAACCACACAGCAGTCCCCCCAGGATGAGCAGGAGAAGCTTCTGGATGAAGCTGTGCAGGCCGTCAAGGTTCAGTCTTTCCAGATGAAGCGATGTCTGGTAGGATGAGATTTTCTTTTTTTTTTTAGGAAAAGATTCCACATCACAGGCTAAAAAGAAAAGCATCATTATATTTACCCTGCAAATAATATCCAAGCCATTCAACTATCTGAAAATGAGAGCTTACATTTAAAACCGGTGTATAACTACATATCCAAGGGCACATACATGTGTATATATTGAATTACTGATATGTGTTGGTTGTAAAGCATCAGTGTGTGGATTGTGTGCAGGACAAGAACAAGCTGATGGATGCTCTGAAACACGCCTCCAACATGCTGGGAGAGCTGAGGACCTCCATGCTTTCTCCAAAGAGCTACTACGAGCTCTGTATCCTTTACAGTTGTGGCTTAAAAGAACAGGGACAAAAAAGACTAGGTGCATGTGGATCATTCACGGTGGATAATCGCACTGGTCCCTGACGGCCTTCTCAGATATGGCCATCTCTGACGAACTCCACTACCTGGAGGTTTATCTGACCGATGAGTTCGCCAAGGGCCGTAAAGTGGCCGACCTGTACGAGCTGGTCCAGTACGCCGGGAACATCATCCCCAGGCTGTGAGTATCATAATCAGATAAGATCTTTGTTTTATCCTGAAGGAAATTGTTTTGCAAGAGTACACATGATACGTAAATCCAAATAAATGTACAGTACGTTGAAAAGAGCAAGGTGCAAAAAAACAAAGTACAAAAGAGCAAGTAAATGGAAAAAAAACAAATATGTAGATTCCTTCCTGGTGCAAACCTGTTTCTACTTTTTTTTTTTTTTTAACCTCCTAGTGAACCGGTGTCGTAGCCGTCCTCTTTGCATGTCTGCTCATTATTTGTCTATTTCCTTATTTGTCGGCTTTCTGGATTTCAACCATGTTCTCATAAATATTTGCTTTTCTTTCTTTCTTTCTTTCTTTTTTTTTTTTTTTTTTTACATGCTTTGTGTTTTGTCCCTGGGGTGCCATGCTAGCATTTCAAAAACAAATTCAATTACAAAAAAACACAAATAATAAATACTTTGCAGTCGAAGATTTGTCATACATTTAAAACAGGAATGGATTTCACAAAAAATAACCTCATCTTTATTAATCAAATCAGTGAAGTGCAATTCACTTTAAATGAAGCTTTATATAGATATTGATAAATGTTGTTTTTTTTGTCATCCTGCCTCTCCCCAGCTACCTGTTGATTACGGTGGGTGTGGTGTACGTCCGTTCCTTCCCTCAGTCCCGTAAGGACATCCTGAAGGACCTGGTGGAGATGTGTCGTGGGGTCCAGCATCCTCTCAGGGGTCTGTTCCTCAGAAACTACCTGCTGCAGTGCACCCGGAACATCCTGCCTGACGACGGGGAGCAGCCAGAGTAAGAAAATGCACCAAAAAAAGTTCCTCAATGTATTTTACTATTTATTTATTTTCATTTCTCATAAACCCATTGCCTTCCCTCCACAGGGGAACAGAGGAGATGACGGGGGAAATCAACGACTCCATCGACTTTGTGCTGCTGAACTTTGCGGAGATGAACAAGTTGTGGGTCCGGATGCAGCATCAGGGCCACAGCCGAGACCGGGAGAAGAGAGAGAAGGAGCGACAGGAGCTCCGGATCCTGGTGGGCACCAACCTGGTTCGCCTCAGCCAGCTGGAGGGAGTCAACGTGGACAAGTACAAACAGGTTTGTGTTACAACTAACGCAACACTTGTGTTATTAATGAACCACCAGTACCCATTTTGGAAAAGGAAATCACAGCCCAGGAGATATAAGGAACAAGTGTGTGGGTCATAAGACTGGGTTGTTTTTAACTTCCTCATTATCTTATTTGCCGTTATGTAGATGACTTGTATCTGGGCAGAGAAGAGTGTCAAGTGGTTTGTGTGTGTGTGTGTGTTTTTCCGCTCCTCAGGTTGTTCTCTCCGGAGTGCTGGAGCAGGTGGTGAACTGCAGAGACCCGCTGGCTCAGGAGTATCTGATGGAGTGCATCATTCAGGTACAGAGTCTCCAACCTCCTCACGTTCATTTGTGTGGTAAAGTCAGGTGACTTAACGTAACTGCTCATTTCTTCTTCAGCCTTCCCGTTTGTGTCGTAGGAAATTTAAAAAAAAAAAAGCGTCACATGAAATGGTGGCACGTTATATCTACAGTCCTGGATTAAATAAGAGTTTTGTCTTCTCAGGTTTTCCCGGATGAGTTCCATCTTCAGACCCTGAACCCTTTCCTGCGCTCCTGCGCTGATCTTCATCAACACGTCAACGTCAAGAACATCATCATCGCCCTCATCGACAGGTACAGCCGTAATCCCTGTAACTCGACAAATAGAAACGTTCAATACCTTTTTTTTTCTTCAATGCTATTTTCCGTCTGTTTTTTTTTTTCTCAGACTTGCTCTGTTTGCGCATCGAGAAGACGGCCCCGGTATTCCGGCTGAGATCAAACTGTTTGACATCTTCTCTCAACAAGTGGCCACCGTCATTCAAGTAGGTTAACGTTAGATTTCACCTGCCGCGTGAGACAGATTCATATGTACACACCAGTCGGGATTTATTTTTTAAATAAGGAACGAGTGATTTTAATAGGAACACGGGCTGATGTCAGCTGTAATTTTTATTCATGTCAACTATATACATTTATATATATTTATTTATTTTAACCAGCAGAATGCTCATATTAATATAAGTTTATTGAGGTAATAATTATTAATAATAACTGACTGTGCTCATGCTTTTATTTTTTCTTCTTCCTCCTCAGTCTCGCCAGGACATGCCGTCAGAGGACGTGGTCTCCCTCCAGGTGTCCCTCATCAATCTGGCCATGAAGTGCTACCCGGACCGCGTTGACTACGTGGACAAGGTCCTGGAGAGCACGGTGGAGATATTCAACAAGCTCAACCTGGAACAGTCAGTCTCCACCTCGTCCTCCACACACTGACACCTGACAACCCATTTAACAGGTCTGCACCTCTGTGTCACACCTGTGCGTTTTTTTTTTGTTTGTTTTTTTTTACCCATGTAGCATTGCGACCAGCAGCGCGGTGTCCAAGGAGCTCACCCGCCTGCTGAAGATCCCGGTGGACACCTACAACAACATCCTGACGGTGCTGCAGCTCAAACACTTCCCGCCGCTCTTCGAGTACTTCGACTACGAGTCGCGCAAGAGCATGAGCTGCTACGTGCTGACCAACACGCTGGAGTACAACACAACCATCCTGGCACAGGAACAGGTTGGGACTCCAGAGCACTGCCATAAATCTCATAAATATTTCAAAATGATGAGTTTCCTTATTGGCAGTGGTTCACCCTCCCTCCCTGGCTGCTCTCTTCAGGTGGACGCCATCTTGTCCCTGGTCGCCACACTGATACAGGACCAGCCCGACCAGCCGGCCGAGGATCCCGACCCCGAGGACTTTGCCGAGGAGCAAAGCCTTGTGGGTCGTTTCATCCACCTGCTCCACTCTGACGACCCCGATCAACAGTACCTTGTGAGTTCAAATTTGCAATTAAAAACTCATTTTTGATCCCACCTGCCGTTCATTGAATTGAATCCGTGGTTCTGCTTGGTGGCCAGATCCTGAACACGGCACGAAAACATTTCGGTGCCGGTGGGAACCAAAGGATCCGCTACACGCTCCCGCCCCTGGTGTTCGCTGCCTACCAGCTGGCCTTCAGATACAAGGAGAACTCCTCCCTGGTGCGCACACTTCACACTTACGGCACCTCACGTGTGCTGTGTTTTTTTTTTTTGGTTTCTTCTCTCTTGATCAAAAATCTCCCCCCCCCCCCCCCCCCCCTGCAGGACGACAAGTGGGACCCCCCCCCCTCCCCGCTGCAGGACGACAAGTGGGAGAAGAAGTGTCAGAAGATCTTCTCCTTCGCCCACCAGACCATCAGTGCACTTATCAAGGCCGAGCTGGCCGAGCTGCCTCTGCGCCTCTTCCTGCAGGGGGCTCTGGCTGCGGGCGAAATCGGCTTCGAGAACCACGAGACTGTAGCATACGAGTTCATGTCACAGGTAGCACCAGTGTACACACATAAACCCATTTGGCATCCACATCCAACAAACATTCTGCACAAAATTGAAAAGTGTAGTGACGCATCACAGATTAGGGAAGTCTGATAACCCAATCGAGAGTCATGGGGCTTTTGTGAAGAAAATGAGCACCGAAACTGAAACTAAAAGATAGTAATAAAAATAGTAATAATAATAGTAATACAAATAATAGTATTAATAATAAGCAAAAAATAAATCTGGAAAAATTCCGTAAGAAAACCATGGTGGTTTCTGTCATCAATATTCCTATTGGCCTAATATTGTTTTTTGCCATGCATTGTCTCAATTGTGTTTTCCCACCCTCTCCAGGCCTTCTCCCTGTACGAGGATGAGATCAGTGACTCCAAAGCCCAGCTGGCGGCCATCACGCTGATCATCGGCACCTTTGAGCGGATGCGCTGTTTCAGCGAGGAGAACCACGAGCCGCTGAGGACTCAGTGTGCGCTGGCTGCCTCCAAGCTGCTGAAGAAGCCCGACCAGTGCCGAGCCGTCAGCATCTGCGCCCATCTCTTCTGGTCCGGGCGCAGCACCGAGAAAAATGGCGAAGAGGTGTGTTGGAGATGGATACAAATACAACAAATACACACAAATACACACACATATATATATATATATATAAAGACAAAACATGACAACTTCATCTGGATCCGCTTTATTTGACTTCACCGGTGCAAAATGGCAGCGCCTGGCTTCATTTTTTGATATAGTGGGAGGAAGTGGAGACCATCCTTTATTTATAGCCTCCGGTGGAGTTTCTATTTCAGACAGACTCGCTGTATATCAGGAATGACACTCAATGTGCTCAGCAGCTCGTCCTCTGCGAGTCGAGCTGTGTTAATTAAACAGCGTTCACACAGATGGGAGCCTGAACGTGAGCAGATGTGACCTGAATAATCTATGTAGAGATTTAAATGATGAGTTATTGTGCAGATTGAAGCTCAGGCTCTGTGTGGAGAAAAGTACATTTGTTTATTTTTATTCAGAATTGTCAGTCAGGAAGTAAGGGAGACATTTTAGATTCGATCTACAAACTTCATGGATAAAGCTGTCATTCTCCGTTTGCTAACTCGTGCTGCGGCCCCTTCAGATCCGTGATGGTAAGCGGGTGATGGAGTGTCTCAAGAAAGCCCTGAAGATTGCCAACCAGTGCATGGACCCGTCGCTGCAGGTGCAGCTGTTCATCGAAATCCTCAACAGATACGTCTGCTTCTACGAGAGAGAAAACGATGCGGTAGGAAACCACAGAGTATCTTGATATTTGCACTGGCAGGACACGTGTTGTGTGTGCCGTGCTGCGTTTCCTGTTGATTTGATTTTTCAAATCAGATAAGAGAGGCTGTTGTTCTATATAATCTGAACAATAACAATAACAACAACAATAATAATAATAATAATAATAATATTTTCAATAATATTTGTTGTGCTCCAGGTGACCGTCCAGGTATTAAACCAGCTGATTCAGAAGATCAGGGAAGATCTCCCCAGCCTGGAGGCCAGTGAGGAAACGGACCAGATCAACAAACACTTCCAAAACACACTGGAGCATCTTCGTCTGCAGAGGGAATCCCCCGAGTCCGAGGGTCCGGCCTACGAGGGCCTGGTCCTTTAAAACTATTGCAGGGTTCTGGGGTAAAAAAGGATGGGCAGCCCATCCTTAGATGTTTTCACCATATTATGACATATAAATCTACACACACTCACGAGGACACACAAAGGTGAGGAAATAAAATAAACATCCAGAAATGGTTAAAAGAACTCAGTCTTCAATCTTTTTTTTTTTTTTATCATTATTATTGTTCATTCTCAGAATAATTTCCCTCCTCACTGTCCTGCAGGAGCAGACGTTTTTTCTGCAGCAGGGGGGGGATGTGTGTCAGCGGCAGTGTATTCAGCTTTGATTTGCTAATGTTGCAGGTCTGGGGCATCCTTCCTTGATCAATTCATACTTGACCAATTTATCTTTAACCTGCATCACGTTATTGTTGATAGTAGACTTACTTAGCTGTGATTGGTGTATACACTGAGTCTCCAAACCCCCCTCACATGTTCACATCTGTCCATACTGAGTGGTGGATCTATTAGCTGAGCATTTAAAAGAACCACGGAGTATTGTAGTGGTGTTACAGCTAGTTTTTCCCCTACAGATTTTTTGGGGGACTGAACAAACTGAAGTCCAGACATGTAAGATGTGTCCCCCCACAGGAACGACACAACTATTTTTTGTTAATCTTCTAAAAACTGAATGTTTTAAATCAGAGCATCTTTTCATGGGGTCAGGCTTTGACTGTGACCACTGAATTCCGTTGAGTTTATGATTGTGCATCCATCGCATGACCCTGAGTTCATACGCCATACCATCTGGGCTGCAGAGAAATGATAAATGACCTCACAAATCTATTGTTTGTATGTGGGAGATATTTCTTCTTATTTTATTTTATTTTATTTTATTCTTCGCTCCTTGATAAAGTTTCTTTTTGATATTATCATATATGTCTGTCCATTTCTATAGAGCCCTTATTGTATGTATTGGTTTATATCTGGACTTCTCACCAGTGGATTGACACGTACAGAACTGCAGCATGTGTGTGCATGCTTTAATGCGCTTGTACCATAAGGCCACATTTATGCTCAAGTTTGACGTCTATGTCAAAAACTATTTTGTAGATCAGTTCAGTCCTGGGGATAGAGGGCAGGCTGCAGCGCGTGCTCAGGATTGTGTGCTTGACGAGTTGCCGTACTGAGTACATAACAATAACAAGTTTGTGTGTAAGATTTTGGAAATCCTTTGCTGCTGCCTCTGACTGTGTCTGCTGGTCTTTCTCTCTATCTTTTTTTTCACCCAATTTCTCTCCCTGTTTGAATCTGTATGTAAACTCACTTGTAAATCAGATAAAGCAGATTAAAGCAGACTAACTAGCAATTATCATTGTCATTTATGGAAATAAAAGTGAAATTAACAATAAATATTTGCATTTTGTTAATTTTACACACAGCATATGAATATTATAAAATCATCATTTATATATTGAGTGACTGCCATATATTATGGGCTTATGTATAACGGATGTGTTTCTTGAACTGTGTTACATTTTTTTGCACATGAGGGGGGAAATTATTCCAGGTTGCGCAAGGAAAATTCAAATAATAAACTTCCTACATATAGTATCACTGTAAATCAAACTAAAAAACAGATTTCAATTCCATATAATAACTAAAACAGTTATTTCAATATATATTTAAGGCAATATATACATTTTGAAAATCCAAGGCGAAAACAATATGTATAATACATTTATACATGTATAAAATGTTGTTTATTTCACAAGTTTTTTTTGTGTAAAAAGAAAATCCTGGTCAAACAACATATGATATGATAAGGGTAATAGATACATTTATAATACACCTGTTTCTGACTAATATTTAGAAGATAGAAACTGATGATCATTTTATTTACATACATACTATAAATAGAACTAGCATAACTATACTCAACTTTCTTTAAAGACCAGGACTTGCCACACTTTATGTTTAATGCGTTTTAGGAAATAAATAAATAAAAACATTTCCATATTAAATATGTTATCCATATCTAACCCATGTCCTTTTGACTTTATGTACATTTTTAATCAGACAGATTACATGCAGAGAAAAGAAGGTTGTGAGTCAGAGGAGAAACATCCTGTTTTCGACTAAACTGTATAAATGACATAATCAAAAGAGTTGTTGAAACTTGTGAAGACCAATAAAGAAGTCAAACCATGTATGACGAGGATTCCGTTGTCCAACAAACACATTTAATAATAGAATAAAAATAATAATAAAAATATCAGGTACTCTCATCAACTCTTACCGAAACGATTCTCTATACTGTTATTTAGCATAATATTTTATTTGCGTTTATATTCCTCCACCTACAATTAATAATTGTATTAATGCAACCTTTAAAAATCGCTCTTCCAACCTTAGGAAAAAGCTTCCTGATTCAACCCGGCGGTGCGTTCACGTAACCCTGTAGTTTCCAAAATAATTTGCTGGGAAGTTCTGTGACTAATAAACAAAGTTAAAAAATAATTACATTTTTAAGAAAATCGTTTGACACTTATATCATCAATATGGAGCATTTAATTGTTATTATTGTATATAAATAGTTCACATAATACGGCTTGTGTCTTTGTAATATTCAATAAGGACAGAGCTTTCCCCCAAGTAACTTGAACTCATCACGGAGGAGCCGCCATTGCGCATGCTCGTGTTGTATTAGTCTAGTGTTGTGTGTGTTTTTGGGCTTATTTTTTTTTCATTGGGGAAAAAACGTCTCTTGTTATCGAGTGACGTGTCTTTGAGTGCCCGGCGTGTGTCCTGTATGTCCGCGTGCGTGGGGACGAGCTGCCGTGTGTCCATGTGTGTGTACGGGAAGTTGTAGCTAAAGTGTCCCCGCAGGAAAACGGACTATGTCGGCAAATAAAACAAAGAAAGTCAAAATGGCCACGAAATCCTGCCCAGAGTGTGACCAACAGGTGAGACACAATGTTAGTGTGAGTGTGGTTGTCTTGTTGAACTGTTGTTATTCGTTGTGTTGTGGGTTGATGGGAGACGATGGTTGGTTTCCTTGTGCCACACACACACACACACACACACTCACCCCCACACTCCTCCATGCAATACACAAAATCCCTCCAATTTAGATATTACTCAATTTCACATTGTGTGTCATTTGTGTTAAATGAAACACAAGCACATTTTTAATAAATTGTTATTTGGTGAATTTTGAATTCATAGCTCGCGTGTGTGTCGAGGCCCCTTGACTATAATGAAAAAGATTTAAATATTGGAGGGAATTAATGGAAATGTAGACTAGGGCTGAGACGTTTGTTTTGTTTGTTTGTTGTGTGTTGTATAGGGGGTAAGTTTTAATAATACACACACATTTTGACTTCCATGTACACAATTAAGCCTGTTAAATGTTATGTGGAAACAGAGTTGTGTATTTTCTGTTGTGGTTTCACATTCAAAATCAGATATTTGCATCAGGTGGTGTCACTTTATCGAAATATATTTTTTTTGTGTGTAAATGTTGTGTCCTTAGAACAAAGACACAACATGCTGTTCGACTCAAACGTGGCCAAGAGTCACATCTTTCATCTTTCAACTCACACAAGTTTCAAATGACAAAATAAATGTTTTTGTTTTTTTTAAAACCACAAACGGGAGGAACATTTTTCTGACTCCCACCAGCTCTGCTCCTGTTGTTGTCGTCCTAAAATAAAGATACTACACAAGTATCTCACACTATTGTATTAGAGCAACTTCACACGAACAAAGCTCCAAGTCTTCAGTGTGAAGTCAAACAGTTTCTGCTCTCTGGGAGGTGTTACAACCAAACATTCAGGGCCTCTGCCGGGGATCAAAAATCACACCAGCCACAAATAAAATTAAATCTTAAGTTAAAAATGCTGAGAACATTCAAGGAACAAACATCCACAGGAAAAAAAAGCAAAATAAAAAAACAGCAGTACCCAAACAACAGCTTCTCCACTCATCAGGTTGTATTTAAGCCCTTTCTCCAGCTGCTCCTCCTTGACTTTCTGATTGGACATCAGTGGGCGGAGCTACAGGAGAAACACACACAGGTGTAGCAGACTGTTTCAGCTGTTCATGTTTGTGTGTTAACAGGCTCTGCGTGTTAACACAAAAACATTAACACATATTCAAATAGCAGACTGTTTGAGCTTCCGTTGCATTTTGGATAATGTCGTTTTCAGATTTTGCCGGATTATTTTTGACCTTTACCGTTTATTAATATAAATACCACATGGTAGTGCTTCGCTATTTAAGATAAGACAAGCAAAAGCAAATTCTTATTAACTGTATGTAGACGTTGATCCTGGTTGGGACACAAATATGAATCACACAGGAATTTTTGAAGATTATTCTGCCAACAATGTCGTTGTTTCATTATTATGTGATGTGTGTTGACAATGTTGTAAACCCAAGCCGATAACAAATGCACGCATTCAAGCAGCCGTCACGTTAATAACAATGTTAGGCCCTTCTCAAACATCACATTTAAATCTGTTTTTGACATTGTTTTTATTGTTGGTTAATCGATAATTTAATTAAGCAGTTTTTCCACATAACGCATATTTATACATATACCAGTTTAGGTAAAAAAACAATATGTAATTTAGTTTATATTTAATATAGCTTAGAGCATTGAAAGCTCATTTATTTTTGCAAGAAAAAAATAGTAAAAATCCACAAGCTGCATTGTGTAAACTGATTCAATCTTGGAGCTCATGTTTCCTGTTTGGTTCTCTCCAGATTCCAGTGGCGTGCAAATCCTGCCCGTGTGGATTTGTGTTTATCAGCAGGAAACTCCTGAACGCCAAGTTAAACGAACGCTCTCCAGCCTTAGCGGGTGAGGTTCAAAGATATCATTTTTTTTTTTTTTTTTTGTATTGTATGTCATGATTCTTGCACCTTTTTCATGGTTCTTTATTGTTTTGCTTGTAATGTAAAACAAGAAATCGACAATATAACAAAAACCTGATGACTAACTAAGTATAAACTCACCTGAGATTAAATGGGCTCTGACTCTTATGTTTCTGAAGGACCATCATTTATTACAGTGTATTAGTTTGATGTAACAACATGACTTTACCCTCGTTATTATAACAATCATTTTATATATATTTTTTTAACTTGTGATGTCTTTGAAAATTGTGACGTATGAATTATTCTACGCAACAGCTACACACAAGGACCAGGAACACAGTTGCGCCTTTGGTTAACATTTTCATTATTTTTTTAGACAAGCTGGACTTGAAGCGCAGGAGGACGGAGCGTATTCGCAGAGAAAGGATCGACTCTCCTTTAACGGGCGACATGGAGAACAGGAGACGGTCCCGGACCAACAGCCAATCAGATCCCATCCGTAGGGGGCGGGGCCGACCAAAATCAGTGGGGCTGAAGAAACAGGACGACGACAAAGGTAAACTAGATCTAGATCGTTTACTACACTGGGACAGCGCCCTCCGTTTTCTCATTTTAGATCGAATTTTTGCTTTATTTGCTTGTCTATAAATCAACACATCGTCTGCATAATGAATTGTCTTTTTCCTGTTTGTGTCAACAGAGAAACAAGAGAAGGAGGTAGATATATACGCCAGTCTCTCGGATGAAAAGGCCTTTGTGTTTTCTGTGGCCTTGGCTGAGATCAACCGTAAGATCCTGGGTCAAAAACTTGTCTTTATAGATTAAATCCCGTGAAACGGAGACACCCAGCGCAGGAAAACTATCAAAGACAACGACCAAAGAAAAAGAAACAAGCCGGCTGGACTTGAACTTTGACCTGGATGTGCTTCACTTGGATAATAATGATGAAAACGAAAGATTTGTTTAGTTTTTTGTTCAAGGAAAGGGATTAAAACCATATTGTCATCAGTTCCTGCTTTGTACAGTACTCCGTGTGTGTTTAGTACACATGTCGATAGACTGTTAGATTTATTTAAGATGAATAGCTCCTCGTTTCGGATGCAAATGTCGTGGCAGTGACCAGCTTTTCTCTAGTGATGCGGGAATTTACTTTTCTTTTTTTTTTTTTTTTACATTGTACATTTCTGCTGATGTAGTGAACGGGTTAATGGACCATAGCGCGATGCTATATATATATATATAAAATTGTATAATGTGATCATATGACAGTGTACTGAATATATTATAAGCACACAATACATCCTTAATAGGGACAGCTCAAACAGCTAGAAACATATTTTTTTATTTGTCCCATCCCACTTGGTACCACAGGGTTTTCTATGAATTCACAATAATAAAATTATTGTTTGTCAAAGAACACTAAACAAATGAGTTTATTCTAAATCTGTGGGCGGTAAAAAGTTCCCACCAACCCAACTTTTGTTAACTGAATGACTTTTCATAGTTTCATCTCAGACGAGTGGCTGAGTATTTTATCATGGAGCAGGGAATGCATATTGAATAAAGTGCTAATCCTAGGTTTAAGCCATTTTTTGTACATAAAAAAAGAAAAAAAAAATCAAACTGCTGTGCTTTGCATGGTTAGAAATGGCTTATTGTCTATATTTTGTGCATGGTTGATCTCAAATAAACCCATCGATAACATTTATCTGTAGGAATGTGATGGGTTTGTACTTAAATTGTTCAGTGGCCTAACGTTGCTGTATATATTTTTTAAGAGACATTATTGACATTGATTTTCTGTCAATCTGGTTAACTTGAGCTAAATTGCAGCAAAAAAAATAAAAAATTTACTCAGGTCGAGGACTGTGTTTCCAAAGTGAACAACACGCAAGGTCCGGTTCTTTGGGTCAAATCCAGCTGACATGTGATGCTGCAGAAGACTTAAAGCCTGACAATAATAAATAATGATAATAATAGACCAAAGTATTTCTGGAACACTTACAGTCATGGGGACTAGTGCTATCTTAGCCAGGCAGGAAAAAACGAGAAACACATTATCAGCAAATAGGCCGAACAACCAGTCACCGCACCAATTCATCAACCATCCAACTCCAGGGCCTTTAAAATTACCAATTAGTCAATTAATTTAGCAACATTTCATAACATTTAGCCTGCTTCATTTTAAATTGTTCATTTAGACAAGATATACCTCACAGCCTAATAATCAGTGACTATTCTTAAAATGATATAAATAGAAACTCATGTTAAGCAGGATGTTTGTTTTACCCCACACTCAGTTCCTGAATGTGTTACAGGTCAATATTTAAGTCTTTCTGGGATTTTGTTCAATTTGCAACATTTAATCCACAACTGTATCTAGCTATTTGTTGAACATGTAAATAATGTGAATATACACGTATTTGGAGATGACTGGTCAATAAAGTTTTCTTTAAAAGGAAATAGAGGTGGATTGTATAAATATCACAGTATAAATGAGTGAAACAAACGTAAAAAAAAGTACAAACAGTTTAGAGATTTTTTTTCTTCTCTAGAGCCGACATGCAATTTCGAGATTTAAGACAAGCTAACGGCATTTTGTCTTTTAGTGAGTGCTTTATGTGTTTTGATGTTGGGAAAGCACCAAAACCGGTTCTTTGTTTTATCCCGACAGATGCTGCTGCACTGGGATCAAACAACACGCTCACGAAACCCCAACTCATCCAAAAAGACAAACAAATAAAGCATAGAAGATTTAAGCAACATGAATTTCCACCAAAAAAAGGACAAAGCTAAAGAAATCAAAGTCAAAAAAAGAAATCACAGCAGTCCCCAAAACCAAAAGCCTCTTACCCCTGATGGCTCAGGTGTATTTGAGCTCTTGTTCCAGGTGGTCCTTGTTGTCCTTTTGATTGGACATCAGTGGGTGGAGCTAGACAGACAGGGACACACACAGGTGTAGCGCAAATATTTCTATAGAATCTGCCTAAAAGGCCACAGATGCATTTTGGATTTTTTTGTAATGTGTCGTCAGATCATCCTATTGTCTACACCAAAAAACGAATTGAATTAATAAAAAAAAATGTGTTTCATGTGATATAAGGAAAGTGCATTAACTATAGTCAGTATCAACACCATTTTCTAATGATTAACTATCTATTACTAATGTCTTAGACTTTCCCAGAAACATTTGCACTGTGTCACTGTCTCTGTTATTTACCATCTTCCTTCTCTCACGGATGTTTTCACTGTGTGACGTGTTTTCACATCCCCAAAATAAAAAACCCCCATAAAGAGTTTTTCCACCAGAGGGCAGAAAAGATCCATCTGAGCAGAATCAACTTCCATCTGTATGGAAAACCACACTTCAAAAAAAAAAAAAACATAAAATGAATGTAGAATACGTGAAACCTTCAGGATGTAAAGTCTGTGATAACATCCATTTATACCCACTTAAAGAAAGTAGCTGAGATTATTAAGAATACTACAAAGTTCTTAACTTCTTAATCTGAATTTATAGGAGCTGTTGGTATTATCACATTTTCTGGTGGCGCGATGTATGAACTCACCACCTCTGAACGGGATTATAAGTAAAGAGATTGTCATTTAATTGAAAAAAGTTTGTATTTTTTATCCCTGAGAAATCACTGATATCCTCAGAGGCTTAATCTCCTCCCTCTGTCGTTGTGTCTTTGTGTTTCCCACATTGTGTCGCCTGCTTGCTGGGACGTTGCAGTTGCCTGGTTGCCGTGTTCTCACAACTTAACCATTAAAATGCCAATTCTTCTGTGTCAGGGTAGGAGTGTTGATCTGTTACTCAGCCCTAAACATCACAAATACCGCTGCAAAAAAAAACAAAAAAACAAACCTCAAGGTCTACAGAGGATCACCACTGTTTAAGTGTCCAATAAAACATGTATTCATTGTGTATTTATTATGTATTTATTATATAATATAAATTGTTGAGATAAGACTCCTTCCCGGGATCGACCACATCAAATCTCCAAATACATTGTAATTTCCCAAAAAATTACTTTATTAAAAAAACACACACACCCACACAAACATTCGACATATTTAACATCTAATTTGTGAAAAAAAAAGTTTTGCATAGAGAGTAAGGACAGCGCGTGACCAATAAACAAACAGGCGTATGTGGATTAAAAAAAAATCGAATGAGAGGACAAAAGATAGAATATATGAGGATAAAACAATTAGAACAATGAATACAACCAAAAATTAATCATTCAGTCTGATCCTTATTTATTTTCTACACCGACTCGCTGCAGCTGGGTGGATGTAAAACTTCACAAAACGGTTTTCTTTAAGGATTATTAATCGAACACTGTGAGTCCTCCTTCAGTCTGAAGGTCACTGATCTTTCTCTCCCACACTCCTTCCAGAGAATCTCTCTCTTTGTTTCATCCACCCATCACTGTCCGACAATAAAACTGAAGATTAACATCTGTACATGATCTCCACTGATTTTTTTTTTATGTTAGCAGGATGTTTGTAGTCTCAATATCTACTCTATGAGACTATGAAGCCAAAAAAGTAAAAAAATAAAAAAAGGTAAATTATTATATTATAAGTAAATTCAATGCGATAATTAAAAATGGGGATGTGCAAGAACTGATCAAACAAACAGGGGACAGCATATTACCTCTATGATAAAAACGAAAGAAAAGCACTCAGGTGATGGGACTATGTGGAGAAATATTTCTTCATTGGATACCTTTGACATAATGCCAACTTTTCTAGACATTGTATATATTATTTTAGACTGTTTTAATCTGAAATACTTCCACATCGTCCCTTTAAATTTCCTTCTGAATGAACATCGTGAAGCTCAGGAGAAGTAGGTTGAAAGTCTTTAGTCGCATGAGTTCCGTATTTCTATAAACTGATGATAATGAGCCGAGGGCTCCGAACGCATGTTGTATTATGTACATTAAAAAAATATATGTTATACCCACCATCAGCAAAATTAGTCCAAAACAAGTTAAATCGGTGTCAGTGTCAAAAAAACATATTAGTCAAAGCCCCATTATCACATACGGTATATTTGAGACTAAACCATTCAGTTACAAGCTACACTTTAAACCAACCTAAGGTCCATTAAAGATGATGATCATTGAGGCCTTGATATTCCTCATCCTCTCCTCAAAGAAATGTTGATCCACTGGACAGGGATCTGTATCAGGTCTAGGTGGTGACATCTGTGAAGTCCTTTCTGGAAAATCCTTTCTAAAAAACACAAAAAAATACAAACACTGAGAAACGATGGAAAAGCGGTTTTCTCCTTTAATCTGCACATCTGGGTCTTTCATTACAAAAACCATTATACAGGCTTTATTTTTAATCATATATTTTAAAATCATTTCAATAAAAACCAGAATGATCCCTCTGAGCATTATAATGCATTGTAATCTAGTGGTGCACTCCTGCTCTCAGGTAGATCCGGACAGTTTATCTTACTTTGTTTTAAAAGAGGAGGATTTATTGTTTTCATTCTGTCCAGAGAGCTTTAACTTGCTCCCAGTTAAAGTGGTGAGGATTTGCCCCCTGGGAACCAGGACTAGAAGCATTTTTTGCCAAGTGTGTGTGTGTTTTTTTTACCCACACAAAAGAATTTGACCCCTGTGTGAGACCAATCTGTGAACAGTGAACGCACACTCACACACACAAACAGTAGGAACAATGGACAGCTCGGCCCACCACAGGTTTCTCTGCTGTGTGTCCGTTGGTTTTATCTGTGTTTGTAACTGTGACTCGTGATGACAACTCAGACTGTGAAGCCAGTTTTGTGTTGTGTTGTCTGTATACAGGAGGCCCACCTCACCAAAGTCGTATTTTATTCATACCAGAAGAGAAGACAAACCCAAAATGTCTCTGCCAGAGTCTCATTCCTGCTGAGAGCAATCACTCAAAACAAAAAACTAAAACTCAAGCTAATTCAAGCCAGACGTCAACAATGAAAGACACAAATCAAATACTGAGGCGATAAAGCTGGTATTAGAATGAAGAGGAGTCAAAAATAAATATTTTCAGGCTTGTTAAATCATTAACTTCATGGCAGTGTAGCTTTACTATGGTGGAGGAATCAGAGGAGTTAAATATTATCTAACGTCACAGGTAAAACCTTCTATAAAAGGAGCTGCTTCTCCAGGCTGCCCAGTAATCTTCTTAGCCACATACTTCAGTTTTTTATTAACTCCGTCGAGTGCCCACAAAACTGGGTCTAACTCCTATTTTATACATATATAGATATTTTAGTTCAATATAAATGTTATTAGTTCCCCTGTTGCTGTGGAAAATAATCTTCAGCTATGCCAGTTCATTATTTCTTCAGGTATTTACTGCAGTGTAATATAACTCTATCCCTTGTGTTTTGGGAAGTGGGTGAGTTGTCAAAACACACAAAGCTATAGGGGTTATAAGCCTGGAATTAGGGTTAGGGTTAGGGTTCCCAGAACCCTAATTCCAAGTTTATAACCCCGATAACTGTGGAATTAGGATTAGCGTTTTGGTGAAGGGTCGATGCTACAAAGATGAAAGTTGGTACCAGGGGGTTTTCAGGGACCCCGAACGCACTGGTCTTGGTCGCGTGTTGCTCGGACATCGGGAAGCGGGTGAACGGTCAAAAAGCACAAAACGTTCTCGCACTTTCGCCCACTTCCCAAAGTCCGAGCGACACGGGACCACAATCAGTGCGCTCGGGGTCCCTGAAAACCCCTAGATACCAACTTTCATCTTTCTAGCTCAAACCTTTCACCAAAACGTTAACCCTAACTCCATAATTAAAGGGGTTAGAAGCATGGAATTAGGGTTTTGGAAACCCTAAACCTAATTCCAGGCTTATAACCCCGATAACTGTGGAATTAGGATTAGGGTTTTGGTGAAGGGTCGCTGCTAGAAAGATGAAAGTTGGTACCAGGGGGTTTTCAGGGACCCCGAACGCACTGGTCTTGGTCCAGTGTTGCTCGGACATTGGGAAGCGGGTGAACGGTCAAAACGCACAAAACATTCTTGCACTTTCGCCCACTTCCGAATGTCCGAGCGACACGGGACCACAACCAGTGCGTTCGGGGTCCCTGAAAACCCCCTGGTACCAACTTTCATCTTTCTAGCAGCGACCCTTCACCAAAACGCTAATCCTAATTCCACAGTTATCGGGGTTATAAGCCTGGAATTAGGGTTAGGGTTTCCAAAACCCTAATTCCATGCTTCTAACCCCTTTAATTATGGAGTTAGGGTT